>NW_004624747.1:81553-178671 GCF_000247695.1 Heterocephalus glaber | reverse complement strand
GTACAATAACAAGATCATATTATACACTCATTAGGGAGATGAAGTTAAAAGTTTTAAAAGAACAAATGTCAGCTTAGGTGTGAACCAGTTAGAACTGTCTAATACTGCTAATGTGAATATAAAATGACAAAACCATTTTGGAAAACAATATAGAAATTTCTTGTATTACTGTTAAGAATCAACAGTTCTGTTCTTAAGTTTTTACTTAAGAGGAATGAAAGCACATGTTCACAATAGATTTGTGCATACAAGTTGACTATTGCTTATCTGAAATTCTTGAGGCCAGAAGTCTTTCAGATTTTGGGTTGAAATCCACTTGATCTGCAAAGAGGATAGATACTCCTGCTTTTTTTCAGGTTTCTGTCACACGGTGTATTGTTTTCCACCTTTTTTTTTTTTTGTACCAGGGATCGAACTCAGGACCTTGCGCTTGCACGGCAGGCGGTGGAACCGCTGAGCTAAATCCCCAGCCCTGTTTTCCACCCTTTAACTTTCAGTCTATGAGTTTCCTTTTGAATGAAGTGTGTTTCTTGTATGCAGCATATTGTTGGATTTTGCTTCTTGACCCATTCTGCCAGACTATTTCTTTTGATTGGTGAATTCACACCACTAACATTGATGGTTATAACTGATACGTATTGACTTATCATTGTCATGACTTTCTTTTTTGTTGGATTCTCTCCCTTTGCATTTAATTTCTTGTCACACCCAGTGGATTCATTCTGCTGGGCTTTCTGGGGTTGTGATCCTTGTCTTTTCCTAGGATATTGTCTAAAATTTTTTGGAGTGCTGGTTTGGTATTCATGAAGTTCCTAAGGTGCTCTTTGTCATAAAAGTATCTTATTTCTCCATCAATTTTGATAGTTTTGCAGGGTACATCAATCTGGGTTGGAGGCTTTTTTTTTTAGGGCTTGAAATACGTCACTCCAAGCTCTTCTTGCCTTGAGGGTTTGCGTTGAGAAGTCTGCTGTGATTCTGATGAGCTTTCCTTTGTATGTAATTTGTTTCTTTTCTCCAACTACTTGTAGAATTTTGTTCTGTTGGGTTTCTGGAATCTTAACAATTATATGTCTATGTGTAGATTTTTTTTTTGATGAAGCCTGTTTGGAGTCCTATATGCCTCACTTATCTATATGACAAGTTCTTTTCCCCTGCTTGGGAAGTTTTCTGCCATCACTTCTATGAACAGTTTTTTTAATGTCATCTGCACTCTCTCCTGTTCCTTCATTGACTCCAAACAGTCTTATGTTACTCTTCTTTGCATCATCTAGCAGCTGCTGGATTGATTTCTCGTGGTTCCTTACAATTTTAAAGAAATTTTTCTTTTCCTTGTCACTAATTGCAATCTTGTCTTCTATATCTGAGATTCTGTCCTCACATTGCCTCATTCTGCTGCGTAAGCTTTTAATGGAGTTTTTAATCTCCTGGAAATCTGTTTGTATCTGTTTTATGGATTCCTTTTGTTTCCTAGGTTGGGATTCCATCCTGTTCCTCAGCTCCTCAATTTTTTTATCTGTGTCCTCTCTAGATTTATTAATCATGTCTTGCACTATGGGCACAATCTCTGCTGTTATGTGAGAAATTATTTCAGATTTCATTTTTTCCAAATCCTCTTTTGTTGCTGGTTCAGGGAGTCCAGCTGATTGAGTATCAGAGTATTCCATCTCATTTCCCTTTGGGGTTGCTTTAGGTGATCTGGAAGTCTGGTTTTGAGACTTGTTTACATGTTTTCTCATTTCGACTGGGACAGGGTTGGGGGTTGCTGTTGGCGTCCGTGCAGCGGCTCACCTCCTCTGTGCTGGGGGTGTTGGTGGTGGTACAGCAGCCCAGAAGCCTCCTCCTGTGTACTGGGAGCAGCTCACCTCCTCTGTGCTCCAAGGGGTTTTTTTTGTACTCTTGATTCTGTTCCCTCAGTCAATATGTCTATCATATCAGTATCACACTCTTTTAATTATTGTTACTTTCTTCTAAGTATCTCGTTAGTTTTTGAGGGACAGTGGTAAGGTACAGGGGTATGAGCCCATGCTAGGCAAGTGCTCAATCACTGAGCTACGTCTGTAGCCATTTTTTTTTTTTTTGAGACAGAATCTTGCTAAATTTCTCAGGCAGGACTCGAACTTGAGATCCTCCTGCCTAAGCCTCTGAAAGTGCTGGGATTACAGGAATACATGTCCATACCCAGCTTATTATGTTTTGTTTTGGTGTTTGTTTGGTTTTTTTTGGTACCAGGGATTGAACTCGGGTCCTTGCGCTTGCTCAACAGGCGATGAAACCACTTAGCTAAATCCCCGGCCCTTATTATGTTGATTTTAATGATATTTTTCATGACTCAATTGCATGGTGCTAAAGTGAAGACTGTGTAGAAACAAAACACCGTGCAAGGGAGGGTGCTGTATGTTGCCAACTCTGCCTCCTACACCTGCCACACACAATCAGTTCAATTGAAACCTGCATGTATCAGATGTTATACACAATTGTGGAACTTGGCAAGTAAAATACAGTGATTACCAATAATATTTCAACCTCTACATCTGTGTACCTGTGAAGACTGGTGTTCATTGTTATTAAGCAGATGTGTAAGATTTCTTATTTAATTATTGAACTTGGGCATTTTGTGTTATTTCATAAATGAGATAGATTTTTAGCTGCTGTAGTATAAGGAGTATAAAAATGTATCAAATATTTTTATCATGATATTGTTGTAGTCACATATATGACACCACTGATACTAGAAATGTTATAATAAAAATATTTTTAAATAGAAGACATTTCGATGCTTATATAGATTAACTATTAGGTGTGTTCAACCTGCACTTTGAGGTTTGGAGACTCTTATGTTATAATAAAAATACAAAAAAAGTTTCATTTTTTACATATATTAACTATTTGTATGTTTTATATGTGTCCCACATTTCCTCTTCACTCAGTGCAGCTCAGGAAAGCCAAAGGGTTGGATAACCCTAGTTTATAGTATCCCCTTGTAACTGTTTTCATTTCTACAAGGTCATTATTAATTTAGGTAATTTGAGAGTTCTTTTTCTAACTAACAGCTCTCAATTTTGTTGAACTTTACAAAGAACCAACTTTTGGTTTCATTAATTTTGAGAGTCTTTTTCTTCATGGCCCAAGATATTGTGTGCCTTGGTATGTGGCCTGTGGGCACTAGAAAAGAATGTGTATTCTGAACCTAGTATGCCAATGCATGTTTGTAATCCCTTCACTTGGGAGCCAGAAGGAGGAAGATCACTGAAGCCAGCCTGATAACACGGTGAATTCAAGCCCAGCCTGGGCTATGTAGCAAGACCATGTCTCAAAAAGGAAAAAAACAAGGGTATTCTCCTGTTGAAGAGTAGCATTCTATAAATGCTGATTAGATCCTGTTGGTTGATGGTGTTGTGGAAACATTCTTTCTTCTTGCTAATGTTGTTTAGTTGTTCCATCAGTTTTGAGAGAGGAGCATTGAATCTTCAGCTACAATTGTACATTTGTCTGTTTCTTCAGTTTTGTCTCACATATTTTGCAGCTCTGTTGTTTGGTGCATACATGTTTAGAACTGTTATATCTCCTTGCTGGACTGGCGATATCATTATGTAATGTCTTTCTCTGTCCTGTTAATATTCTTAATGAAGTCTATTTTATATCAATATAGCCAATTCTGTATTCATTTGATTAATGTCTGTGTGGCATTGTTTTATCATTTTGCTTTCAACCTATACATTTCATTGCATTTGAAACGAGTTTCTTCATTTTATTTTATTTCATTTTTTGGTGTTATTGGGAATTGCTCCCAGGCCTTCTACATGCATTCTACTACTAAGTCCCATCCTTAACTCTTTTTATTTTAAGGCAGAGTGTCATTAAGTTGTCCTAGCTGGCCTGAAATTTGCAGTCATCCTGCTTCAGCCTACACTACCCTGCTCAGCATAAATTTCTCTTAAATAGCATATATCTGGGTCCTTTTTTGTTGTTGTTAACTCTTCCAATCTCTTTTATTTTGTATATGGATCTCTTTTATTTTGTATATGGATTAATGTATTTACTGCAATGGTAAGACTTAAATTTGGCTTTTTTTTTTTGGTACCAGGGATCAAACTTGGGACCTTGTGCTTGCAAGGCAGGTAGTGGAACCACTGAGCTAAGTCCCTGGCCCAACTTTGGCATTTTATTTTTGTTTTGTTTGTCCTCCTTTCTTCCCTCCCACCTTCCCATCTTTTTTTTTTCCTTCTTACTTTTGCCTGCTTTTCTGTGGCTTACTTGATATTTTCTAAAATTCCATTTTTAATTATGTATAGTGTTTTGAAGTATTACCTTTTTTATACAATTTTAGTGGTTGTGATAAGATTATCCTATGTGTGCATAACTCACCAAGTCTCTTGATGTCACCAGATATGATGGTACATGCCTGTAATCCCAGCATTTGGGAGGCTGAGGCAGGAGGATCACACATTGAAGGGTACTCTGGACCACATAGCTGGTTCAAGTCTAGCCTGTACTACATATCAAGACCTTGTCTCAAAAAAAAAAAACCAAACAAATAAAAAAACCCAAACAACTAATTAGGAAATAGTGTTTGAATGCATATGTCTGACTAAGGATTATCATTTGTAGTATGGCCTAGTGTGATAGTGCACACCTATTCCAATATTCTGAGAGACTGAAGCAGGAAGATCTCAAGTTTGAGCCCAGTCTGGGAAACTTAGAGAGATCCTGTCTCAAAATACTAAAAAAATAAAAAGGGTTCTTCATTCAATCCCCAGTATTGGGAAAAAGTACAGAGTACTTATTAATAAATGATTTTCAAGATTTTCTTAATGTGAACATTTTACCAATAAGAATGAAGTATAAAAATCTTTATTTCTGGGGCAGGGATTTAGCTCAGTGGTGCTGCCGCCTGCCTCACAAGCGCAAGGATCTGAGTTCAATCCCTGGTACCATAAATAAATAAATAAATCTTTATTTCCCTTTAACCTCTCCTACTTGTAACATAATTATCTTAGATATTTCCTCTACATACATTGAAAACCACTTTAGGCAGTATAATTTTTTGCTTCAACCATCAAACATAATTTAGAAACCTAAAGAGAAAGCAAGTCTATTGTATTTGCCAGTATCTTGCTTATCATGTTCTTTCTGTCTTCCTGATGATGTATGAAGCTTCCTTCTTTTATCATTTCTTTTCTGGTTTTGTTTTTGGTCTTTGGGGCTTTTGTTTTGTTTTTCTTTTCTCTTTCTTCTTTCTGTCGTCGTTGTTGTTGTTGTTTTGAGACAGGATCTCATTACCGAGTTCAGGTTGGCCTCAAATTTGAGATGATCCTCCTTCCTCAGCCTCCCAAGTGCTGGGCTTACAGGTTTGCAACACCATGCCTGGCTTTCCTTTCTGGGTTTTGTTTTTTTTTGGTACCAGGGATCAAACTCAGGAACTTGCACTTGCAAGGCTGTCATGCTGCCACTGAGCTAAATTCCCAGCTTGACTTCATTTTTGAAAGAAATTTTTTTTTTTGGTACCGGGGATCGAACTTGGGTCCTTGCACTTGTGCAGCAGGCAGTGAAACCACTGAGCTAAATCCCCGGCCCTGAAAATTTTGTTTTGTTTTGTTTTGTTTTTGGTACTGGGGATCGAACTCAGGACCTTGCACTTGCAAGGTAGGTGCCAGAACCACTGAGCTAAGTCCCTGGCCCTTCAGGGATCAACTTTATCTCGAAAGTACAGCAACCCACAAGGTTTACTTTTTTTTTTTTTGGTACCAGCGATCGAACTTGGGTCCTTGCACCTACTCAGTAGGCGGTGAAACCACTGAGCTAAATCCCCACCCCCCTGAAAGATATTTTTGATGAGTATAGAATTTTAGGCTAATCAGACTATTTTTTTCTTATAGGACTTTAACAGTATTGCTATATTGTGTTCTCACTTGCATTATTATATTTTTTATTATTATTATTATTATTATTTGGTACTGGGGATCAAACTCAGGACCTTGTGCTTGTGGGCAGGTGCAATGCCACTGAATCCCTGGCAACTTGCATTATTTTTGAAAAATCTTCCCATCCTTATTTTTATTCCTCTGTACATAATGTTTCTTCTTCCTTAATGATTTTTAAGATTTTCTTTTTCAGGAACTAGAGTTATAGCTCATGGTAGAGCCTATGCTTAGCATACATGAACCCCTGGATTCAATCTCCAACATTAAATAAATAAATAAAATTTAAAAGATTTTCTGTTTAGCTCTAATTTTAAGCAATTTCAACTAAGATGTATTCTGCTGTCATTTTCATGTTTCTTGTGCTTGGGATTTGTTGAAAATCTTGGATGTGAGTTTATTTATAGTCTTCATGAAATTTAGAAATTTTTCAATTAGTGTTTCTTTAAGTATTTTCTCCCCCCTTTTTCCTCCCTTTTTGGGGACTCTAATTATCTATATAGTAATCTGTTTGAGGTTGACATCATGTTTTTTTCTTTCTTTTTTCTTCAATTCCCTTTGTTTTATTTGGGACAGTTACTATTTTTGTGCCTTCAAGTTCATCAAAAATGTCTTTTGCAAATTCCAGTCTACTGTTAATCCTATCTATCTTGATCAGAATTGGAAAGTCTCTTTGTCGTGAAAATAAGTAGAAGAAAACTTTTTTTTAAAAGCTTAATTTTTATCTTCTAGCTATGGAAGGAGTTTTGGTAGCTAAAAAATAAAGATAGAAATCATAAAGGAAACTCTTAATAAAGTTGAATATTCAAAAACTTAGGTCTGGGGATTTAGCTCAGTGGTTCCACCGCCTGCCTCGCAAGTGCAAGGTCCTGAGTTTGATCCCCAGTACCAAAAACAAAAACAAAAACTTAAATATCTACATCTTGAAAAAAATGATTATAGAATAAGAAACAAATGGCAAATGATATCTGCCATATATACGGTAGCAAATTAATGGTTATAACATGTAAAATGAGGGAAACATTCATGCTCATTATTAATTGTACACAGGCAATTCACCCGAGGAAGTAAAAATGACTAAATCAGAAAATAAGTATTCTCATTATTATTTAAAGAAATGAAAATTAAAATTAGATACCATTTTCTACCTGGGCAAATAGTAAACTTTAAAAACTGTGGCAGGTAGGAGAGCAGAGGGAGTAAAAATGATCCAGATTCAGTATGTGTGTCAGTACTCCAAGCTGAATGTAATCACTACATATTGCAAAGCTATACTAACAAAGAATTGTTAAAATACTATGGGTATCTAAAGCTGGTGACAGGCTGTGAAAAGGTACAGTCACGTTAGGGAGCAAAGCTACATAATTTTAGGGAAAAATCATTTGGTTAGCCTAGTTCTCCTGCCTACAGCCTAGCTATGGAATTCCGAGACATAATTCCATTTTGGCCCCGGTCACAACTGAGACCTCAATGGTCCGCTGATGCTGTGATGCTCCAGGACAAGATTACACCAGCTGAAGACATCCTGGGAGGAACAAAATCTTCATCTACTCAGTTCCTCATTGTTCTTGGATTGTTACATCTTGTTTACTTGGATGTACTGAACTCTCTGCAAGTCATTTGTTACATTTGTTTCTCCCGGTGGTACTGAGTACTGAATAAAAGGTGCCCTAAGCTGGGGGCTTTTGTCTTTGCCGCCCGGAGCAGCACTAATCAGACTCAAAGCTCTGCTTCTTCTCAGTCTCATTTTTCTACCTTTCCTGTAATTCGCCGTGTACTGCCGTGGCTCGCAGGAGACTAGGACTTACTGCAGAGGTTCTGGTAACATCCCCTTTCCCTGTTCCCTACACACTCAGGTAAGAAATCTCAATGATATAGCCTCCTCGGTGTAATCTAGAAATTCTACTTCTAGAAATTTTTCCTAAGGAAAACTTTCAAAATATCAAGACTTACAAATGATAGCTCTCATAACAGTACTATTTATAGTAGAAAAATTATCACCTATGTCTTAGTTACTTTCCTCATTTCCTACATTTCCTACACCCATAACTTAAAGGAAGAGAAGTTTATTTAGATTCACAGTTTCAGAAATTTCAGTCCATGGTGGGCAGACTCAAATGCAAAAGTGGCATGGTAGAAGGGCCTGCTTCAGAGGAAAGCTGCTCTTATTGTGGTGGCCAGGAAGCAGAGAGAGAAGAGAAGAGCCCGGGAGGGAGACACTTCCTTCCAGGTTATACCCCAAGTGACCGCCTCTTCCAAACAGACCCCACCTCCCACCAGCACATTTGCTCCTGAACTCATTGAGGGATGAATTCACCAGTGGGTACAGTACCCTGTGATCCAGCCATGTCTGAACATGTGAGGCTTTGAGGAGGTATTCCAGAGGGATGTTTGAATAATTACCAGAATCAAGACAGCACTCTGATCTGCAGGTTCTGCGTGCACAGATTCAATCAACCACAGATAGAAAATATTTTTAAAAATTCATCTGTACTGAATATATGTAGACTTTTTCTTGTCATTAGGCCTTGAACAATAGAGTAGAACAACTATTTATATAGCATTTATATTATCTTGGGTATTATAAACATCCCAGAGATGATTTAAAGTATATGGGAAGGGGCTGGGGATTTAGCTCAGTGGTACCGCCACCTGCCTCGCAAGTGGAAGGTCCTGAGTTCAATCCTCAGTACTAAAAAAAAAAAAAAAAAAAGTATATGGGAAGATGTACCTAGGTTGCATGAAAGATATATATAGTTTTTTGGTATGGGGGATCAAACTCGGATCCTTCCACTTGCGAGGCAGGTGGCGGAACCACTGAGCTAAATCCCTGGCCCTGTTGTATGAAATATTATGTCACTTACATAAAAGATGTGAGCATCAGTGGATTTTGGTATTCAAGGGGTGGGAATGAGGTGCTGGAAACAATCCTCCATGGATACCCAGGGACAACTGTAATCCCACCACTAACATCAATTCAATTTCCATCTAAACCTAGAACGAGCTTTGCACTTAGCCCCTTCACAACCCTTTGATATCAAGCCCATTATCATTCCTCAGTTTTGGAACTTCAGAACAAATTGCCCGTGTTCACACCCCACCCATGACTGGCAGAGAGCAATTCCATCTCAGGCCTCTGTAAACAACAATAATCATGGTGTATTTTTAACAAAATAGGGAAGTGTTTACAGTATGATGCCAAGCAACAAAGGAGAATCTTAAACGGCTCCATGATTTAAAGTGGAAGAGTATAAAATGGATGCAAAATGCGGTACACAGAGAAAGTGGATGGAGGCTACAGAGGCCCTTCAGACACAAGAAGTGAAAGGAGTGAAGGGTGGATTCTGCACCCTGAAGACACCACTGCCACTTTATCAGGGGGTTGCTTGGCCTCCCTGCAGCTCCTGAAATGCTCTGGACTGAGGAAAGACCACTAAGAAGCAATACAGTCCCCCCCCCCCAGTACTGTGAATCGAATTCAGGGCCCTTGTACTGGGCTGTATCTCCAGTGTTTTAATTTTTTTTTATTTTGAGACAGGATCTTGATAAGTCATTAAGTTACCTAGGCTCGAAATTCTCATGCCTCAGTCGCCTAGTGTTACGGAATGATAGGTATACACCCCCATGTCCAGCTGTGCTACATCACTGAATAGGAAAAGGGCCTATAGGACCCAAAGGCTCTGTCAACTAGAGCTCCCTAGCCCCAATCCTCCTACTTGCTGAGGAAGTTAAAGTCATAGTGACTTTAGATTTTGACAAACAGCCAGTGGGACCCATCCTGAGAGAGGAGACTGAGGTCAGATGAGCTACGAAGGTCACAGGACTGAAAGCCTCTCAAGAATGGGAGCAGAGGTCTTGGGATGGATCAGCATCAGCACCACCAACCCCTGCAATCTCAGTCTCTAATGCACAGGGCTTCATCATCAACAGGGAAACTAAGGCCGAGTTACCAGTCCAGAAAGTTGACAGCTTGCAGGGGTGAATCTGAGTCTGTGCCTGCTCTTGGGCACAAAGAACAGCAGCAGGACTAACAACAGTGAAGCTAGGTGCTACTCAGGGCTCTCCTCATAGATTTGGTGGCACCCATGGCCTCCTACCCAGGTCAGTGGTCAGAAACACAAGAAGTCCCAAGCTGCTGCCATATCCGAGGCTTTTGGCTCCTGTCAAGAAAGGGCACCAGGTTCTGTAAAGATCTGCTGAATGGGAGGGAAACACTCCTAACTTTCAAAGCTAAAAGATAGGAGTGTTGTTTTCCATTTCCCTTGAAATGAAATCTGTTAGCTAGGAGCTTCCCAAACCTCAATCCCCAGAAACCTGGAGCCTAAATTTAGATTGTCCTTGGAAGATCAACAGGTCTCCCTGGGGCAGGGTCAGTCGGCAGCTGCTTAAGATAAACTGCTTTTCTGCCGACTCAGGCCTTTCTCTCACACAATTAATGAGATCCTGCAGCACTTCCCTTGGGAAAGCAGAACAATAGCTGTAAATGAGCAGATGGCCATGGCCAGGCCTGCCTCAAGCCCCTCACAAAAGATCAGGATTCATGTTCCTGCACGGCCCTCTTTGACACACACTGACCTTGGCTGGCAGGCCTTGGTCCACTGTGTCAATCTGGCTACACCAGCCTCTTTCTGTCCCCAGACTGACTCTGAGGCCCATCCCACCCCTAGGATCTTTTATCTTTTTTTCACGTTGTTAGGGATGGGATCCAGTGCTTCACACTTGCTTGGCAAGTGCTCTACCAGTGAACCACATTGCGGCCCAAAATGTACCCATGTACCTCTCAGAATTTGCTCCCATGTTTTCTTCTGCTCTGCTGGGAACTTCTTCCTTGAATCCTGCTGAAATGTCACCTCTTTATTGAGGCTTTTGCCACTCTCTTTCCTGTCAAGACATTGGTTGATGGTTTATTGTCAGTCTCTCAAGCTTCCTGTATTGTGTGCTCTGGCAGAGACAGTGCCTGGCACACAGTAGGTGGTCAAATCTCCAATGAGTGGAAGGATGGGCTTGTCTTCATGCCCCTCTTGGATCTGGACTAGGTCACTTAGAGGCTATCCTCAATCTGTGGGCAGGTTCGATGGAAGCAGTGTCAGCTCTGCTACCCTCCAGGTCCTCTCTGTACTGGTTCTGGGTCTACTGTAAGTGGGCACCATGACCACACATGCAGCCTGAGATTTCACAAAAGGTCCTGGAGATACTGTGAGGTTGTTGTCAAAGAGACAGGAGCTCACTGGGGCCACTGCAGGGTGCCAGGCTGGGATGGGCCCAAAGTGGTCAAGAGAGGGAAACCAGGTAGGCAGGTGAAGGGAGAGAGCCTTATCCAGATTGTACCCCAAGGGTTGAGGCTGGATGAGCTGAGAAGGCTGCAGCAGCAGTTGACCCAGGAAGATAGTGGTGTGGAAGGTAGAGGGAGGGCTAGGAAAGGTCCCAGAATGGAGCCAAGGAGAAGCAGAATTAAGAGGGTGGGCTCCTGTGGTGGATGGGTGAGGGGACTTGCAGGAGGACCTGTAAGAGAGAAGTGATCTATAAATCTGCAGCAGGAGGAAGACATCCAGGGATACGATGGCTGGAAGGAGGTGCTCCACTCTGTTGGGGAAGGGAAGCTGCAGGCAAGCAAGCACTCTAAAAACTACCCTCAAAAAAAACCACTTCCCTCCACCCCAGGATCCAACAAACTTGCCTTCAGCACCTTCCCATGCTAGAGGAATCAGACACTGGCCTTACCTCATTTATGCCCTCAGAGACATCTCCAAGAGGGAGAAGAAATCTAGGGCCCAGGAGGGGGAGATTATCAAAGTCATGTTGATGACTGGCCTCAACAAAGCCACTTACTCAATGGAGAGCCTGAGCACTCTGAGCCAGAGGAAAAAATGCACCCAGCAGTCTCAGTCTAGGGCTGGGAGTCCAGACTTAGCTGGAAACAAACGGGCCATCAGGGGATGGGGAGGAGACTACTGGAAAAGGGCTGGTGCCCCATGGGCCTGTGGCCTAGGGCCCCCACCTGAGCCTTAGGGGGCCCACAGCATACACCCCAGTGGACCTTTCAAGAAATGGCTGGGCCATTGTGCAGAAGAATGCCCGGAAATCCCCGCGCCTCCCTCCTCCAGCAAGGATGGGGGCTCTTCCTCCTGGCCAGGAAACTCCAAGTTGGCTTCCGGAAGGTGGCCTGGGGGCTGGGGTGGCAGGCACCACCACCACTGGTGGGAGGGTTGTACACAGCCCCTATGTCCCTTTGTGTCTCTGCTGTCTGAGAACCAAAGTAGGCTGGCTAGCTGGGGCTTGTGGAAACAGAGCCAATGACTTTCGTAAGTGGTGCTGCCTGACCTGGACTTCAAAGGATGGAGGATAAGCAGCGCCAAAGGAAGAGGAGCAGCAGGCCAATGCAGAGGGGTCTCGGAAGCCACCACACAGGGTTAGAATAGGTGTTGCCTAGATAAGGCCCTTGTGCTGCCCACTTTGTGCCAGGGCCTGACCACCAGGGAGGCAGTGTATTGGTGGTGTTGGACAGGTCCTTGGGTGTGGGTGGGATCCTGGGTCTGACCTCTCACAGGTTTGCCATCTCTGCTTGGTATGGCTCCTCCACAGTGCTGAGGCTGAGGGCACTAGGGAGGGAAAGTGCAAGGAAATGGGCCTGGCTTGATCTCCAGGACAGGCTTTCTGGAGAAAGGCCTAGTGTACTTACTTCAGCTGAACGAAAGGACTGCGAGAGCCTCCCAAGCAGGCCTCTGCAGGGTGATATTGCGGTGGGGTTGGCTCCTGGAGCCAATGGTCAGGGAAGAGCAGAGCTAGCTCCCCTGTGAAGGACCTTCAGGCTTGGTCCAGGATGGAGGATGCAGGGGGCAGTTCAGTCTGTGTGTCATGAGCTCCCAAAATGCCGGGGCCAGGACGCGCCAGAGGTGGCTTTAGGAGCGAACGCCCAAAGCCAGTCCAGAACGCTCTGGGTTGCAACTAGGACATCGGTGGGAGGGGTCTGTGGCCCAACTGGGTGCGGTCCCTGAGCCCTCAGCTACCCCAGCCTTTCTGTCTGCAACTTCAGGGGATGGGGAGCCTGGGATTGGCTGCAGGCAATGGTCTGCGCAAGGATTGGTTGCTCTGGTCCCGGGGGTTGGGTCCGGAGGTAGCAGATCCAGCCCCGGAGACTTCAAATGGGGAGCCCCCAAGAAGTCCCAGCAGACCGGAGGTGGTGATCTGACCCGCGCGGCGAGCTAACTGCAGGCGGAGATCCGGCAACGCGGGCTAAAGGGCAGTAGGGCTCACGCGGGGAGCCGAGCCAACCAAAGCGCCGCCGCCGAGCGCAGGGCGGCCCGGGGACCATCGGGCGCGCGTCTCGCCTACAGCCATGGGGTCTGCATCGCTGGAAATCCTGGGTCTAGTCCTGTGCCTGCTGGGCTGGTTGGGCCTGATCCTGGCGTGCGGGCTCCCCATGTGGCAGGTGACTGCCTTCCTGGACCACAACATCGTGACGGCGCAGATCACCTGGAAGGGGCTGTGGATGACTTGCGTGGTGCAGAGCACTGGGCACATGCAGTGCAAGGTGTATGAGTCTGTGCTGGCGCTGAGCTCTGAAGTGCAGGCGGCACGGGCGCTTACAGTGGGCGCCGCGCTGCTGGCGCTGATCGCGCTCTTCGTGACCCTGGCTGGTGCGCAGTGCACCACATGCGTGCCCGCGGGCCCGGTGAAAGCGCGCGTGGCCCTCACTGGCGGTGCGTTATACGTGTTCTGTGGGTTGCTGGCACTCGTGCCAATCTGCTGGTTCGCCAACATTGTTGTCCGTGAGTTCTACGACCCCTCGGTTCCCCTGTCGCAGAAGTACGAGTTGGGCGCGGCGCTGTACATCGGGTGGGCGGCCTCGGCGCTGCTCTTGTGCGGTGGTGGACTCGTGTGCTGCGGCGCCTGGGGCTGCGCCGGCCGCCCAGACCTCAGCTTCCCAGTCAAGTACTCAGCCCCGCGGAGACCCACGGCCAGCGGCGACTACGACAAGAAGAACTACGTCTGACTGCGCGGGGTACGGCGGGGACCCCTCCTTAAGCCAAGCCCGCGAATTGGAGGAGCGGCCTTAGAAGCTGCAGCCACCGCTGGGTCGCGCCCAGCACAAACTCCACCGAATGTCGGACTCAGTGTATCGACCCGACCGGCTCACAGCCTAGTTGGTCCTCTCTGATGGCCACCACCCAGGCCCTGGCCCGCGCCCTTCCCTGAATAGATGACAAGCACTTAGGAGGACTTGATAGAGTTCCTTTGTGTGCAGCACTGACCATGACATGGGCGGGGCTCTCGAACTCAACTGGGGAGTGGGCACCCCACTACAAATGCCAATTTCGTTCTCTACCCAGGGATGGGGTGGGCGTGGGAGGGATCTTGGATGCTGCCTTTCTTCCCATCCCTCCGACAGATCTGGGCGGGCAGGTGAAGGGCCTAAGACCCCAGCCCGGAAGGATGTGTATGAAGGGCCTTTTCCCTTTCAGCAGGGACTGAGCCCAAAGGACCAAGTGACTTCCTTTGGACCTATTTGTGTAACCTCCGCAGCCCCCCAAGTGAGGCTTGTGGACACCGGAGCCTGGGTGGGGCTGGTCCACTGCCCTCCTCCAAGCTTGGAGGGGGTTGGAGAGGTTAAGAATTTGCTTAGTAAATAGTTTGAACACTCCCACTGTGTCCTGTCCTCTGTCCAGTCACCCCAATGCCCAGCACTCCCATTCACCTACCTACCCATCACCTCCTTCCCAAAGATTCCTGTAGACTGAACTTTTCCTGCTTTCCCTGCCATCTGGTCACCTTCCCATCAGAGACTTGGATATAGGTCACAGCAACCCAGGAAAGTGAGAAGAGTTCCATACTGATTCGTGGGGGTGGGGGAGTCCCCAGCAGAGGGGATCAGGTTGGAACTCCACACTAGGGATCTGCCATTAGGGACTTGGAGAGGGCTGTTTCTCCGAGGAAAGGCCCACTCCCCCCCCACATACCACAGGGTGATGTTTCCACCTGCCCTCTAGTGCTTACCTAGCTGAGTACTATCTGTACAAAGCCAGACAAGGCCCTCTTCAACAATGGGGTATGAAGGAGTGAATCCTCGACGGGAGCTGGTTCCAGCAGGGTTTGCTGCAGGTCAACAGTGTTGCCATGGGGAGGAGGGGCCTGTTGCCCAGAGTACCTTGGCTTGGCTCCAGCCCCTTGTCCTGGCTCCTCTGCCAGTCACAGCATGGCTCTGTCCAGGGTCTGTGCCCATTTTAGACTGGTGCCGGCCATCTGTACCTCTGTGCTGGCTCTACTGGAAACACTCTGTGTGACCTAACTACTGGAAGGAGGACTAGAAACCAGTAGAGTTCAGCTCCTATGAGGGCAGAGGTATTTATTATAGTCACTGAACTCATTGTTTCCATCTGTTTTAGGCACTTTGTGTGCTGTTGTTTTTTTGGTACTGGGGATCGAACTCGGGACCTTGTGCTTGCAAGGCAGAGGCTGGAACCAGAGCTAAATCCCCAGCCCTGTTTTAGGCACTTTGAATTGGTAGTTTTACCTTCTTCTGCCCAAAGGCCAGCAGTGGGAGTACAGCAGTAGATGGGGATGGAGACTGCAAGGTGCTCCAAGACAGCCAGCAAGAAGGCTTGGCATCTGCCCCAAACTCTGGCCTTGAGGCTCTGCTCAGAAACACCTAGGGCATTATCTAGTGGCAGTCTCGCAAGCCTGACCAGGTTTCTCATCATGGAGCACAGTCCTAAGGATATGGGCTCATGGCAAATTCTCAAACTCATGGGGGAGCCACCATTGAGAGTTCTAAGGAGGCTAATCGCTCCAATGCCTGAAGCCCAACAATGAGATGAGGTACCAGAAGAGGGACACCACCCCACCACACACACACACACACACACACACACACACAGAGAGAGAGAGAGAGAGAGAGAGAGAGAGAGAGAGAGAGAGAGAGAGAGAGAGGTCCTCAGCACAGCATGAACTGCAGCCCTATCTGGGCCTGTGCAGCAGGGACTAAGAACAGCCCTGGCCTAGATCATGTGATCCTGGAGTCACAATCTGGGCAGAACCAGAAAAAAGACCCTGATACATCTGGGGCTGGATAGTGCAGGGGCTAGGAAACGTAGCCAGGAGCTGCCCTGGGCAGCTCATCCCACACAGTTCTGTTCCATGTGTACTCTGCATTCAGGGTGGCGGTACAGCCTCAAAGCTTTTGCAAATGGCCAGCGTGGGTAGCCTGAGGGTCCTGGAGAGCAGGCCACCATCCACCTGACTCATGCCAGGAAGGGCAGGGGCTAACTCCAGCTGGTAGCTACTGGCACCACAATAGGTTGGGAGTGAGAAGCCAGTCTTTAACACAGCCCAGCCCCACTGTGCCCACTGCCCTTCCTCAAGGACAGCCCCACCTACTGTGGTCTCACTTCCAAACCACTTTGTGGGCTTTTCCCACTAACTTAAATCTGCCCAAAGAACTCCTGACTTCAAGGACTGCACCCAACACTGCCTCCTCCAGCACTCCAAGTGCCTCAGAGGTGGACCTTTCCCCCACCCACCTGCTTCCCCAGCACCTGTGTCCCCAGGAAGTAGCTACAGGAGGCTCATGGGAACAGCTCATGTGCAAGGGCAGGAAACACAGGAACCACACTCTTCTCACCTGTTAACCCCTCCACACTCATGGCCAGGGTCCATCTGTGAGGGGTGGGGCAGCTGACCCCAAGACTCCCCTGACTGGAAAGTTCTTGATGCTCTGGGGCTGTGGAGGTTGTTGAGGTCTTGACCAGTTTGGATCTTCTGGGACAAGGTTGTGAGTGATGCCAATGGCAAGGCCTGGGGGTCTCCATCCAAGACCTGCTCAGCCAGCTGGGCTCTTGCAGTCAAGGCCAGGTGGACAGGAAGAAGCAATGGGCAGACAGACAGAATAGGTCCTATGTGGCATTGCTGGGTCACTACCAGCAACTGGTGGAGGGACTGTGAAGAGAACGAGGTGCTAAAAGGTCCAGCCTCTACCCACTGCCATTGGGAGGCTGGGAGGGAAGGGCAGGGAAACCTTGTCATGGGTTTAAGTGGAGGCCACATCCTTGTGCTACTTGCTCAGCATGGAGGATGGTAGGAGCATAGGACCAATGGTTCCCTGGACCCAAGGAACACTCAGGGTATACCCAAGTGCTGGCCTCGAGACCAGAGCCATGAGGGGGAACAGAACCTAAAAGAAGTATTTTATTCCATTAAAGCCACCTTCCTTGCATTTGAAACTGTCCATAACTTACAATCTAAATAAAAGCCAGGTAATATAAATAAGGAGAAGGAAGTCATTTCTGAAGAAATCAAATTCTGGAAAAGAAAAAAAAAAGTTGCAAATAATTCTGGTATCTCCCCAAATGTGACAAACTGCACATTCCTGCTTCTGAGCAGCCTCAAACCTAGGGGTAGGGGTGAGTATGCGGGGGTGGAAGGTCATCCCAAGTCCACTAAGGAACCCACTGTCCTCACTGGATGCCCAGCCCAGGTCCAGCCTGTCACCGGGGTGACAGCCCTGGACATACTCATGGACTCTAGCATCTTTTCACCTATAATTCCCTGACCAGCTGCATGTCCCCCCTGGGATAGCCTCATTTTGGGCTCACACAGGCTTCTCCCCTTGTCTGGCCAGTCTCCCCTTCTGTCCCCCAGGCCTCTATGCCCTCTAGCTTCCAACTCACCACGGATGGGGAACAGGGACTAAGGGAACCTCTAGGTCAGAGCCTTGGCAGAGCCATCTGCCATAGGAGTAGCCTCTAGCCTAGGGCTCAGACAGAGGCAGGGCTGGGTGTGGTAGAAGCCCTAGAGTGAGACTGCCACACAGACACAGGGCAGGACCCCTTGTATCATTTCCCAAGGGGCATCATGTGGGTCAGTGGGAAGGACCTAGCTGAGGAGGTGTCCTGGGTCACAGTGACCCGTCAGTAGCTTGCAATGGGCCTCTCAGGATAGCTATGCATTGGTTGATGGCTCACAAAGGACTGACATTTCATAATTTGCAGTCAGGCAGGTGCCAACAACTTTGCTTTCTCAAGGGTCTCACATATAAAAGCCCCGATAGCTGGTTCTGTGGGCTCCCCTGGGGCCTGACATGAAGACTTTGGGGGCAGGAGGCTCTAGATGGCCTCTGGGGGCAGCACCACAGACACTGTACATCACACACATTGCATACACAATGCCCAGCCCTGCAGTGTAATCAGAGGAGGGTGAATGCCAAGTCTTTCTAAAGGGATCAAAGGGACTTAATGAAATTAGCTTCCTCAAAAATGCCCCACTGTGGCCCTGCTGGCAGCCTGAGGACAGACATTCTTGGGAAAAATGTGTTGGCTCCAGATCTCCTTGATAACCCAGCCCTGATTTGAAACCCAACTAAAAGCCTTCACTGAGGGAGGCTAAAGCCAGAGTCAGGGCAGGCCTGTGACAGGGCAGCCACCCCACCATCCCAAGGACCCCCAGCCCGGACAGCTCACCCTCAGGACAGCAGAGAGACAAGAGCATCAAGGAACTTGCTCCGATCCTCGGTTTTCAGCTCAATTACTGAAGTAATGAAAGAAAAACATCTTTTGAGAAGGGAGGAGCGAGAAAAACAAGCAGGGCACATATACTCCCTCTTCCTGACATTCTCAGTGGGAGCAGCCCTCTACTGCATTCCATACTGGACAGGAGCTTCCATGGCCTGGGATATTCTAGATGACTTCAATTCATCTCTCCATCTGCTGGCTGCATTTGGTGGAGAGCTCAGAGCCACGGCCTACAGGGAAGACTCTGGGAAGCCAGAGACTAGCAATAACAGCCAATAGAGGACTAATGTAACAACTCAGAGCAGTACAGACCCAGAGAGGGCTGGGCCTTCCCACACTGGCAGTAGACGCCTGCCTCCATCGTGGGTGTGGGGGGCCCAAGGTTGGGCAGGAGTCCACTTTAGCCTGCTCTGGCCAGTACTATAGCTTCAGTGTCTTCTGTGGAAGGAGCCATAATACAAACTGTATGCACCTTGGAGAGCCATTAGGCTCAGCCAAGCATGTCAACCTTCCTCAGACAGTGCAAAACCAGGCTCTGGAATACAGCTGGCTTATCTTGACAATGGTCCAGGCCCAGCCCACCCACGTAGGTACTGGCCATGGCTCACTCCACACTCCTCATCCAGGACTCTCCAGTCCTCAGGGGAAACTAGGCAACTCCCACCCCCAAATCCTCCCTTGTATAACGGAGGTGGGACACCCTGCAGGCCAGCTGTAATCAATCTCTCCATATTATGGGCATGAAAGAGGAAGCAGGGGCTGTTGCTCAGAGGGGACTGATACCACACAGCTCCACAGTGTGACTGCTCCGGCACAAGGAAGCAGGCTCTGAGACAGCCAAGGCAACCTGAATACAGGAGGTAATAATGTAAGAAAAGGACCTTTCTGAGAGATGCAGGTAAAATACTGCGGGGTACTATAGGCTGAAGTGTGCCACCCAAATTCTGAAACTCTGACTTCCAGCCCCTAGGAACGTGACCGTATTAGGAAACAGGGCCTTCAAAGAGATGAATAAAGTAAATTAGACCTTCAGGGTGGCTCCTCATCTAGTGTGCCTAGTGTCCTTTTAAGAGGATCAGGATACAGATACACAAAGAAGGATGATTATGTGAAATTACAGGGAAGAGGCTGTGGAAGGAAGCAACCTGGCTGATATCTTGGTTTCAGGGACCTACCTCTAGGGCTGTGAGAAAATAACCTATGTAAGCCACCCAGTCTGCAGTGCTCTGCAGCCCCAACAAACTAGAGTGGGAGGAGTGATGATCAGTCTGTTTAACTTTAAAATGTTAAGAAGAATAAAAAGACAAACACAGCTAAACATGGATCATGTTCCAGGTTGGCATTTGGGGAAGTTATTGTCAGGCTGGACCCTCTCTCTCTCATGTGCGGGACCTCCCAGTGCATAAGAGGGGCCAGAAGTCAAGCCCTCATACTGAGATCACATTGTGGCCTCAGGCAGGACCTTCCACAATGACACAGGCTCTGGCCTGAGCCATGGTGGCATGTTTGGGTTGCTGCAGGCCTGCTGTTTCCTGGCCCACACCAGGGCACTAGAGACACAACAGTGAGTGGTGAGGCTGGGCCCCAAAGGTTCCTACAGCCAGTCCTCCAAGCTTGGCGGAAAGTGATCTTCGGGGCGGGCTGTACAGCCACAGCTGCGCATCCCGCTCCCCAGAGTTGGAGCACCCTGAGCCTCTGGGAGTAGCTTTGCCCGGGACTGGTTCTAGGAGAACAAGAGGACTGCTGGGCAGATTGGGCTAATCAACGCTAGCTTACCTGGTTCTTAGGCCATCACTGACCTTGAAAGATGGCAAAAGTATGGCCAAAACAGCTGGGACTCTCACCTGAGAGGTCAAAGTGGTTGTGCAGCGTCCGAGAGTTGGTGCTTTCTGCCGCTTTCTCAAACGCACGTCCAAAAAAACTGCAGACAGAGGACAGCCATGTTGCAGGCCAGGCCACCTACAAGGGACCCTTCTTTCTCCCGACAGACACTGAAGGCCAAACATCACTCAGCTCAGGCACAGGGCTGATGGGCCAATGTGCAGATACCTCCAAAGTCCTCCCACACCTGCCATTTTTGGATAAATGGAAGCAGCTTACTTCTTTCTGTCTGAGCTGTCAGTCTCTGGGGGGATGCCCACCATGGTCACTGCGCCCTGCTCCACACTCAGGGGGGCAGCCATTACCAGGGGCAGCAGCTTGCAGCGTCGGTTCTTTGTCTACATAGATAAGGGCACCCTCAGTTACAGCATAGCCAGATCCAGCTCCATGGGTGGAGCATACCATCTAGCACTCAGGATCCCCAACAGTGCTAGGTCACTCCCCAAAATCCTCCGGGTACTGTTCATCACCAGAAGAGATTTAGAGTCCCCATGTGGAGCTTCAGAACCAGATTCCCATCATCCACCAGCCTCACCCTAATGCACCTTGGCTATTCCCTGTAGGGGCTCTGCCCTGTGGTGTTCCCCCATTACCTCCTTCAGGTCCTGCTGCAGCTGTCACCTCCTTCAGGATCTGTACCTATCCTGTTTATTTCTCTCTGATGTGTGAGCCTCTATCTAAAACTGCACGCCCTCATTCTTCATGTAGTCCCCTCACCTGCATGTGCACTCCCTCAGGATGGAGACCGAACGCTTTCCTCACTCCTTAACTAACAGTTCCCATACCCTTCAACCAATGTGACTAAATGTCCTGATTTGTGCAGGACTTAGGAGTGATCTGAGAGGGTAGATCACTCTATGAAAATGGCCTGACAGGTGAGAGTTAATCAATGTCTTATTGAGGGCCAGGGATTTAGCTCAGTGGTTCCACCACCTACCTGCCCCACAAGCGCAAGGACCTGAGTTCGTTCCCCGGTATTGAAAAAAAAAGTCCCAATGTCTTACTGAATGGATCCTGTGAAGTGGGTATTTGTTAACCTATTTTGTGGAAGAGGAAATGGAGGCTCAGAGATCAGATAATCTACCTCACATCACACAACTGATAAATGAGGAGGTTGAGATTTGAACTAAGCCTAGAAGACTTAAAAGCTCATATTTGACACCTAATTCATTTTCTGACATTATAGTCATCCCTTCGTAGCCACTGAGGATTGGTTCCGGAACCCCCATGGATACCAAACCCCAAGGAGGCTTAAGTCTCCTATATAAATGGTGTAGTGTTTGCATAGAACCTATGTACATCCTCTTGTGTATTTTAAATCATCTCTAGTCTACTTACGATACCTAATACTGTCCCTATACATCACTTCATCTGCATGGATTCAGTGTACTACATGGTACACAACAAATTCAAGCTTGCTTTTTAAAAATTTCTGGAATTGTGTGTGTGTGTGTGTTTCTAGGCAAGCACCCTATCACTGAACTATATCCTCAGCCTTTCCAAAATATTTTTGATCCATACATAGTTGGTTGAATCTGAGGATGCAGAACTTGCAGAAATCGATGGTTGATTGTACCTGACTGTCTTCACAGAACACTTACATAATTTTATTGGTTACTTCAGCAGCATGAGTAAATTTCAATTCCCTGTTACTCATTTTGCTTAGAACAGCCCCCCACATAAGCCCTCATTCTGAAGGACAGTAAGACTTTGATTTCTGAAATGTTCAGGAACTATCTTTTCTGCAGTAGCACCTGGGAGGACACCGGGGAGGAGCTTGATGTCCGCAGGGTGAGGACCCTTGACTAAATACCAGCTGAGTTAGGACTGTGTTCCAAGCCAAGGCAAAGAAGCATGTTAGGCCACATGAAAAATAAACTCATACACAGAAAGTCAGCCTAGAAGACAAATTTGCTACAAAGTAAATCGGTATTACAACCAACTCCATCTTTTCTTGCTCTGTCATCTCTGAACATAAGCCCCAGCCCCACCCCTCTATGTAGGCCTCTATTTTTTCGAGCCACTTGGACAGCAAATGATGTAATCAGGACTTGTGAGAAACCAGAAAGCTCCTAGAGGTCAGCTGAGGAAAGTACAGGTCAGAAAATACAAGGGATATTCCCAGCCCCCACTGCTGGTGAATAGTTACAGGTACCTACAGGACACTGCCTTAACACCTGGTTCAGTGCACTCACTGAGCATCTGCCCTCCTGTACCCATGCCACACCCTCCTGGCTCCTCACCGAACACACAAAGGACTTGAGCAGTTGTTTGCTGAGCAGGCTCAGGGACACTGGCTTGGAGAACAGCACAACATCTGGAGTGCCCTGGGATGGGGAGACAAAAGTCAGAGGAGGCCACTAGCAGGCGTGGCTTGGTATGTATGTAGGCATCAAGGGAACCCTGACCTCCATAAGGGAGCAGTAGAGGAAAGGCCCCTGGGAGATAACAAGGTTGGTGCAGAGGCAGCTGGCAATGATCTGCTGGGTGGCTTGCAGTTGCTTCTTGGCAAGTTCCAGGCCCAGGTACAGCTTGTCCAGGTTATTCCTAAAACAGGGCAGACATTTGCCTTAGACATTGCATGTCCAGAACTCTTAGTGAAATACCAAAGTCACAAATAGGTCACTTGGTTCCTGGTTCAGGAAGAGATTTGGAAATAAGTTTATCTTCTCTCCCCCTGAATTCTCTTTCATATGAAAGGAAGGAATAAAAACAAGTATAAACCCAGAGGGACAGAAATGAGAGGGGGGAATGGGTGCTGGCATCAGAAGACGGGAGACTGAAGATCCTGCAAAGGAGGTCACAGGAAAGTGCCTGGAAGGCTCTGACAGAGGGGAGGCTTGGGCAGGGGATGGGGAGGTACAGGGGACTCCTCCATCCAACAGATAGATGTTTACTCTTCCCCTCCAAAAGGGAAGGCTCCCCTCTAACATATGAAAGAACCCTCTGAAGAAGTAGAGTCTTCAAGCAAAGCTTCTATGCCCAGCAATTAAGAGTCCCAATACATCACAGTTGCCAGCCTGCCTGCTAGAATGATGTTTTGGCCAGCAAGTTGTGCCCAGATACCCAGAGCTCAGCCAAGATTCCATAGCCCCATTTCTGAATATGAAAGACACCAGAGAATTTGGGAAACACTCGTTGCCTAAAAAATGATCCTGGGGCCGGGGATTTAGCTTAGTGGTTGCGCTGCTTGCCTTGCAAGCACAAGGACCCAGGTTCGATCCCTGGTACAAAAAAACAAACAAACAAAAAAAAAAAAACCAAAAAATGATCCTGGGAGGAAACAGATAATTTAGAAAATAGAAGAAACTTGAAATCTACTATCTTCAGAGATTTAGGCAATTATTACATTCCTAAATCAAGAACAGGATGCTATAAAAAAGGAACCATCAGGCCGGGGATTTAGCTCAGTGGTTCCGCTGCCTGCCTTGCAAGCACAAGGTCCTGAGTTCAATCTCCAGTACCAAAAAAAAAGGGAACCATCAGAAACTAGAAAGTGTAGGTGGAAATTAAAATAGTTGCAAAAAATAAAATATTCACTCAAAACCTAGAGGATAAAGTCAAGAAAACCTTCCTCAATATCTATAACAAAACAAAGCCACAGAAAATGAAAGACAAAAATATACAGAACATTATTCCAGGAAAATCAGAAAGCAAGATTTAAAAACATGATGTCTGTGTAGAGAGAGGTGAATGATAAAGAAATAGTAAAAAAGCACTCCTGCAGCTCCAAGACCTGGGTCTGCAGGTTGAAAGGGTCGTCTGAGAATGCAGTGAAATGCAGTGAATAGGATGTGCCTAGACAAAGCATTACAAAATTCTAGAATACTGAAAACCACAAAGGAGATCCTGAAAACTTCTGGAAGTAGGGTGGGGGGTGGGGCATTTACAAAGAAACAAGACTCAAAATGGCCCAGACTTCTTACTGACATAACAGCACTGGCTGCTGGAAGACAGGGGCACAATGGAATCCACAGTCACCAGAAATCATCTTCAATCTTGAGTTCTATATGAGCTCAACAGAAATTAGATGAGGCTAAAAAACGATATTGTCAGACACAGAACTCAAAGTTTACTGCATATGCACCCTTTCTTTGAAAATCAGTTGAGCGTTGTGCTCTAGTAAAATGATGGAGTAAATGAAACAGAGACAAGGAATACTAAGAAATGCTGGCTCTAACTACAGAGGTATAGACAAGGGACATCTATGGTGACAATGGGTAGCCAGCCTAAATAGTCAGATCCAGGTTAGAGTGGGCCTGAGCTACATCCCTAGACCCCAAAGTGTAAGCAGGTAGGAAAAGACCACCAACCAGCTACAAGGTTAGTACATTGTCAGCATCAGTGTGGGAGAAAATGGAGAGGCGGTGAAACATAAAAACAGTTAAAAACTCCAGGCAATGGGGAACAGTGGCCAAAACTGAAAGGAGCAGGTTAGTTCAATGGGCCATGTACAAGCAACCAAAGCAAAGTGCAAGGGGCCAAAGAAAAATGCAAAGGGCCAGCCACACTTAAGAGTATAAAGGGCCAGAGAAGTCAAGCCCCTCAAAGTCCCTTCTGACCCATCAGAGCTTCTTTCTGCACTAGACCTCTCACTGAGGACAAACTGCTGAGAATGGGGCCGGGGATTTAGCTCAGTGGTTCTGGCGCCTGCTTCACAAGTGCAAGGTCCCGAGTTCAATCCCCAGTACCAAAATAAAACAATTAAGCAAGGGTGAAATAATAAAAAAGCAAAGAGAAAGTACAGATAAAACTGTATCCGGATTGTGCTAGAGGTTCTAACTAGGACAATTAGGCAAGAAAATGAAATAAAAAGAACTCACATTGGAGAGGAAGAGGTAAAACTGTATTTCAGATGATATGATATAATATACAGAAAAGTTTAAGGAATCCATTTTTTAAAAAAACTATTAAACCTAGGGCTGGGGTATACCTCAGTGGTTAAGCACTGCATTTTTTTTTTGTTTTTGGGGGGATTTTTTGCAAGGTCCTCCTGGGTTTCATCCCGAGCACTGAGGGGAAAAAAGTCCAACAGAACCAAGAAATGAGTAAGATCAATATAAAAAACTCAGTTGCATTTCCATATGATACAAATGAGCAAACCAAAAGTGAAATTAAGAAAATAAGTCCAGGGCCGGGGATTTAGCTCAGTGGTTCCACTGCCTGACTCACAAGCGCAAGCACCCGAGTTCGATCCCCGGCACCAAAAAAAAGAGAAAGAAAAAAAAAAAAAGAAAGAAAACAAGTCCAGCCAGGCATAGTGGCACATCCCTATAATCCCAGCTACTCGGGGAGCTGAGGCAGGAGGATTGAAAACTTGAGGCCAACTAGACAACTCAGTGAGCCTGTCTCAAGACTTAAGAGAAAAAAAAAAAAAAAAAAAAAAGCTGGGGATGTATAGTTAAGCAATAGAGTGCATGCCCAGGCCCTGTGTTCAATTCTCAGTACTGCAAAAAAGAAAATGTCCAAATATTTAGAAGTAAATTTTATTTTAAAAGTACAGTTTATATTCTTAAAATGGGAATACCCTCCAAATTAATCTATAGATTCTACACAGAAATTGATTTCTTTGCAGAAATTAACATGCTGATCTCAAAAAAAAACAAAAAACCCCCCCCAAAAAACAGGCTGATCTCAAAATTTTTTGGAAATTCAAGACATTTAGAATATTTATGTAGAAATACATTGTTTATTTAAATTTGTTTATTATTTATTTGAATTTATTTGGAAATTCAAGTCACCAAGATCATTTATAAAAGAAGAAAATGGGGGCTGGGGATTTAGCTCAGTGGTTCTGCCACTTGCCCCACAAGCGCAAGGACGAGTTCGATCCCTGGTACCAAAAAAAAAAAGAAGAAAATGGGAGGACTCATATTTTCTAGTTTCAAAACTTGCTACAAACCTACAGTAACAAAACAGTGTGATATTTGCATAAAGATAGACATATAGATGGATGGAAGAGAACTGAAACTCTAGAAATAAATCTTCATATTTATGGTCAATTGATTTTCAACATGGATTGGGGAGACAAATAGTTTTTTCAACAAATGATTCTGGAACAAGTAGATGTGCAAATGCAAAAGAATGAAACTGGATTCCTTCCTTACGATAAACACAAAAATTAATCTCAAATGAATCATATACCAAATGAAATAACTAAAACTGAGGTAGGACAGAAAAAATAAAAATAGTTAAAAAGGAGACAAGGAAACATTTTTCCCTCTTTGCAGTACCAGAGATTGAACACAGGGCCTTCATACTGAGCTACAGCCCCAGCCCTTTCTTTTTAAATTTTGAGACAGGGTCTTGATAAGTCACTAAATTGCCCAGGCTAGGCCCTTGGCCCCCTACAGTGCTAGGATTATAAGAATGCACCACCATGCCCAGCTGGAAACTCAATTTTTGTCTTCTTACTACCTTAAAACTCTGGGTCAGATCAGTGCTTAGCTTTGCACAAAAGAACGTCAATCATTTAGGAATAGTTGACAAAACAAGTTTTCTCAACCCTAAATTTACCTAATCTATCTTATCCCCCTTTAAGACTGGGGGCACCAAGATAAAAGTTACTAATTTTTAGAGACACCCAATTGCCAGCTTATGAAACGTCCAATTCCAGACCTTCCTGGAGCAATGCCTAGAAGTCTACAGCCATTGTCCTCAACCTGTAGTCACCTGAGTTCCAGGAAAAGTGGAGCCTCACAGACCACCCCATGATGAGATTACCCTCCTAAGCAAAGGCAATCATCTCAAAGGACCAAATCACCACTCAAGCCATGAAAATTCCTCTGGAGCTATGGAAACTAGAACTGAGATAATGATTAACCAGAACCCAGCCCACCCCTGCTAATCCTTTTTTTTTTTTTTTTTTTTGCTACCGAAGATTGAACTTGGGTCTTTGCGCTTGCGCAGCAGGCAGTGAAACCACTGAGCTAAATCTCCGGCCCCCTGCTAATCCTTAAAAGCGGTCTTGTGCTTTTGTGTGAGCCAGTCTGAACTCCTACATCAGAATGTGCCTCCTCCATTTACTCAAGCTGAAGTCTTTTCCTCATGTCCCTTACTTTCTAACTCTGCCAGTAAACCCCTCTATGCCTCACATTGATGGGTCCTGAAATTTTCTTTCTGTGATGGAAGTCAACAAGCCTACTATTACCCCATGGGGTGGTGGGGAAGGGTGAGGTCCCCATTTTCCCTTTGGGAAACCTCCTTGAACCCCATCTGGTGACAAAACTACAAAATTCTTAGTAGAAAATATAATGTGAAATTTTTGGGATCATGGATTAGGCAAGAGCTTTTTAGGTATGACACCAAAAAGCACAACAAACGAAGAAAAAATACAGTAGACCCTTGAGTTACAACTGGCCAGACATACAAACAACTTAGGTTACGACTAGAATTTTAGTTTTAACTTGCAAACTAAGTCTTGAGTTACAATCCGAATGCCGACTGCTTGTGCTTCCAGATGGTCTCAGATACAGATTTAACCCTTAAAGAGTTCTGGAAAGAACACTGCAACATCCTTTCCTGTGTGGGGTTAATTGAGAAATCCTGAGCCAATGTCTCTCTAAGGACACTGAGATCTGCCTGTGTACAGGAGAGAGACTTTCTAGAGGAGGGTGAGCCTTCAATTGACCAACTTGAGTTACAACCAATCCTCAAAAATGAATTGAGTTAATAAGTCAAGACATCACCAAAATTAGTGATTCAAAGGACACTAACTAAAAAGCCAACTTACAGTATGGAAGAAAATATTTGCAAATTACATATCTGATAAAGGACTTGTGTTTAGAATATGCAAAAAGTATCTTTTAAAACTCAATAATAAAGACAAACACCTTATTTAAAAATAGGTAAAGTATCTGGACAAACTTCCAAACAAAATGCTACACATGGCCAAAATGCACCTGAGAACATGCTCAACACCATTCGCCATCAGGAAAATGTAAATCAAAACCAGTGAGCTGCTACTTCACACTCACTGGAATGACTAGAATCTGAAACACAGACAAGAAGTGTTGGTGAGGATGTAGAGAAGCCAGAACTCACATACACTGTGCTGGGAATGTAAAATAGAAAAGTCTGGCAATTTCTCAGAAAGTTAAACCTAGAGTAACTATGTGATCTAGCAATTCTACTCCTGGATATGTAACCAAGAGAAATGAAAAGATGACTACACAAAAACTTATACATACATGTAAATTCACAGCAGCATTATTCATAATAGTCAAAAGGTAGTAATAACTCATATGTCCATCAACTAATGAACTGGTAAATAAAATGTGGTATATAATATAAAACATGTAAATAATTGTAGTGAATTATTATAGGGATTTGGGAGGTGATGGCTAAGGGACATAGAATTTCTTTCTGAAAATGCTCTAAAATTAAGATAGTGGTAATGTTGCATAATATGTAAGTATATTAAAAGCCGATGCACTATAAACTTTAAATGAGTGAATTATACCTCAATAAAGCCATGTTTTAAAAAAAAAGTGTACCATGAAGAACTCAGAAATCCCACAAAGCAGGCCCCCAAAATCAACAGAAGTAGCAGCTCTGTGAAGTTAGAAAAGCTATCTGAATCATGCCTCTTCCTAAAAAGTCAGGGGAACAAAATTCACAAATAACAGGGAACAGAGACTAAAGTCCTTTGAAGTCCTCTCAAAGTCACTGTTAGAAAAAAGCACAAGAGGCACAGTAAAATCCCCTTCAACCATAAAAATAAATCTAGGCCAGGTCTGATAGCGCACACCTATAATCCCAGCACTTGGGAGGCTGAGGCAGGAAGATCACTGAAAATCAAGTCCCACCTGGGGTACATAGTGAGTTCAAGTCTGGCCTGAGCTACATAGCACAACCCTGTCTCAAAAACAAACAAACAAACAAACAAAATAAATAAATAAATTTTTAAAAGTTGGCTAGAAAGATATCCAACATGCCCCCCAAAAGATCAAAACTGACATGTTCTATTTCATGGTACACTACAAGCACAGGGAAAAAAACCAAGAAAAAACGATGAGGACAACAACAACAACAGAAAATATCCCAGGAAGTGAGAGAAGAAAGGATTAGAAATAAAAGAACTCAGAAGTGAAGAATGAGTTAGAAGGAACAAGAATACCATCCTCCTTGTCTCAAATCTTACAGTTTTCCACACAATCCAGACACAGCTCTGAGAAGGGCAGGAACACTCTACAGGGGACATGGGTGGGGGCCTGCACACAAGGACTAAGAGATACAGAAAATGAAAAAAAGAAAACTTTTCAAAATTAAAAAGGAAAAAAAGAAATGAAAAGGACTCAGGAGAGTGACAAATGCTGTACTGGAGGCAGGCAGGCAGTGTGTTGGATTCTGACTCACACTTGCAGTTTCTGCGGGATCATCACTGAGTGTCTCACCTAGGGAGCTCCCTGCAACCAGCCTCCCTTTGCAGTGTGAAACTGAGGACTGGAGGCAGCCCCAAGGTGACAGCAGCCCCTGGCCACACCCACTACCTGGAGAGACTGTCCAGAGCCTGTATGAAGGGATCCGTCCCGGAGCCATCCTTCTCAGGGCTTTCCATTAGAGACATGGTGGCAAGGACCACATCACTAGCCAGAAACTTATGCTTAAAACCAAAATGGATGCTGAAAGTCTGTACTCGCATGTCCTTCATCCTGTCATGAGAGGAAGCAATGGGGCTGTCACAATCAAGTCATGAGCCTGCTCTCTTGGCCAGGACAGGCCAGCAGATGCCATAAGGTCCTTCACAGGTCCCCAACAATATTCATTATGACCCTCTGCTCAGAGGAAGAGGTGGGTCAGAACACCCAGTCATAAGCAGCCTTTAGGCCCATGGTCTGGGCAGGCTCCTCTTCCTTGCCCCAGCACATCGGCTGGCAGGGCAAGAGTGGCCAAGCACAGGGGCTTCAGTGGTGCCCAAAGAGCTGGTCAGACATTGGTCACCTAAAACTGGCCCTAGTGGCTCTTTTCATGTCTCCAATGAGAAAGGAGAAGGGTTGATCTCACAGGTCTGCACCATAGTCCAGGATTTAAGGATCCTATGATTTATGGGCATTTTAAGAAAGTCTATTTATTTTTTATTTTTTGGTACCAGGGACTGAAATCAGGACTTTGCGCTTGGGAGGCAGGTACAGCACCACTGAGCTAAATCCCTGGCCCAAGAAAGTTTATTTTTTAAACCAAAGAGAAGATGAACATTCAGGAATGACCAAATTCAGGTCATGCTCATTTGTACATTCTTGGGGTTATTAATTTATTTTCACATTATTTTATTAGTTAAAGCAGAAGCCCTAATTTTAAAACAGCTTAACCCAGGGCCAGGGATTTAGCTCAGTTGTTCTGGCGCCTGTCTCGCAAGCACAAGGTCCCGAGTTCAATCCACATTACCAAAAAACAAAACAAAACAAACAAAAAAAACCAAACAACTTAATCCAGAGAAAAATGTGTTTACCCAAATTTATTTGCCGACTCTTCAATCATTTCCCGCAAATTCTCCTTCAAAGAGATGTCCATAGACTGAAACTTCTGCTTTACTTGTTTCAGGGGAAGCCTAAAAAGAGTAAGTGCAAGTCACATGAATGAGGTCGTAGAGATAGTGAACAGAATAGAAAGAAGGCTGCAAGCAGCATCACCGTGTGGCCACAGAGAGCTGTCCTAGCACAGCGATGGCAAACCTTTTAGAGACGCATACCCCGACTTAAAAACCACTTATTACAAAGTGCCAACAATGTGATTAAACCTGAATGGTGAGGTTTTAGTTTAGAAAAACAACTCATACATTAACATCTTTTGTCTGAAAAGAAAAACAAATAAGACGTGTGCCACAGGTTCGCCACCACTGTGGACCTAGCACATTTACTCAGATGACATTCTGGGGTTGGGAGGGGAGGAAGTGATGAAGGAATGGGTAGCAGCTGCATTTAACAACTCTGTGAGTTACAACAAAGCAGAGGGGCATCTCCATAGAAGGCTGGGAAGGTGGAGTTCTGCAGGCCAAGGCAGTCACTCACCCCATGTCTGCAAGAAACTCCTGAAGCCGCTTCTGCCCATGTACAGACCAGAGCTTGAATCTGGCTGAGGTGTAGCTGGTATTGCACAGACTGTCATAGAGGGACCAGTGGTGGTAGAGAGCCAGGCAGAGGCTGGACCCAAGGTCAAGGAACAAATGTGGTGTCCGATGCCCACCTGGAGCTCCACAGTGACCCACAACCTTGGCAGTGCACAGCCTCACCCACAGTTCTCAGCAGATGGCCTGTTGTATTCTTAGAGCCTGCCTCGAGGGGTTTGGTTGTACAACCAGGTTGAACAAAAGCAATTTGGAACAATTTGGCCCATGCAGACAGCCTGTGAGGTGGTGGATACACACCATTTTCCCTTTGATAGAGAAACTGAGGTCCAGGGGGTTTGCAAAACCCTCTACTGTGGCCAGAGAGCAGTCACAGCCACACAGAAGGTGGAAGGCTGGGAATTCCCAGCTCAAGCTGCCATACTGTCCTGCTCCTGCCAACCCCACCTAGCCCAGCCCAGCTACCACCTATCCTTTCCAAGAGCCCTCCAATAGGACACCATCCACAAAGCCCTCCCACTCTCAGCCCTCTCACTGAACTTGCCCTTCACCACCCATGGTCCTTTGACTGAGGCTGTGAGCACTGACAGGCCCCACAATAGGCCTCTGCTCCACAGTATTCAGGCTGACCCTGCCTATTTCCCACAGTTATCCTGGCACCTTGCCACTGCTCCTCTGGTGTCTCCTGTCCTCACTGCTGTCCCCCCACACCAACTATGTCCCTCACAGGCTGTTATCTTCCCTGCCTCAACTCAGCAGTTTTCCACCCAACCCAGGCATAGCTCTTAGAAGGGCAGGCATACTCTACAGAGGAATATGGGTGGGAGCCTTTACATAAGGACTAAGCAAAGAGCACCTGCTGAGCAAAACACTGCTTATGCCTGAAGGGCCTGAAGTACAAGGATACTCATACTCAAAGGAGATCCGCGTGCAGTCCACAGAAAGGGTATTCTCCTCATCTTCATTCCGGTGGTTGTGCCGGGACACATGGCGCTGAAGGATGCCAACATCAGTCACATACTTCATTCTGGAAACAAAGTACCACAGGCTGGGCAGCACCCTCCTGCTCTCTGGGGCTATCCACCATGCAGGCTGCTCCTGCAGAAGACTGAGCAAGTCTAGTGACCCCTTGCATAGAAACTAAGCAGCTGGGGGATGTGAGTGGCCCCAGTTGGGCAGGGTAAGCTCTGGCCTCATCACCTTCCCTGATGAACAGGTACTGTGGAGGCACAGCCAGGCCTATCAGCCTATGTAGTCAAGTAGACAGACCCTGTAAAAGATAGGAATTCCCACAGAAGAAAGTGCAGACCCACATAGGATAGTACCAAGCACAGGAATGGGTAGCACTCTAGATCCCAAAGGGCCACCAATCAAGATGGTGACAACAGGGCCTCAGCTGAGGTCACAGGCCAGGGATGGTACCTGGTATTGCATGCACTGCTGTTTCTAGACCTCGTGTTATCCACACATGTGCCCCAAGCTACCCTTAATAGAGAAGGGCCTGAGGTACAGCAAGGCAGTAGGCTGGGGTAACATGGTAGTCCAGAGAGTGACCCCAGGTCTGAGACTCAGGAATCTCAAGCTCTTGGGCCACTGAGAAAGAGGAAGGCAGGGACAGGGTAGGGGGGGCAGGATGGGGGGGCACAAAGATCTGTACAAACTGCATGACGAGTCTAGTGACCAACTAGAAGCTACGAGAGGTGACAGCTATGGGTTTCCTGGAACAGGGTTAGTTTCTCAGGGTTGATGTCCCTGTCAATTCTCTTAGATGTATCATTTCATGGCCAGAGAAGGTTGAGTGGCCTTGTGAAGGAGAAGGGATAGGAGATGCCACATGGTGCTGTTTAAGGTCCCCCCCCACCCCCCGTAGTATCTACATTGGGGCAACCTTTCAGCTCATGGTCGGAGACTAAAAGAAGGGAACCCTGTCACACCCACTGACAGGCAAAAAAGAGATACTTTCACACCAGTCTCCTCCCCTTTGCCTTTGTGATCAAATCTACACTCCCAGGCAAGACACTTAGGCCTCCCGCTTCCACTCCCACAGCCCCTTCCTCCCTCTCCTTACCTTTTTCTATGTCTCCCCTTTAATCCCCACCATCCATGGGCCACACTCCAACACCTGCCTCCAAGCCTTGCAAAAGAATAAGGGAGGTTGTGCTCCCTCTTCCCAGTGATGGCTCCACCTAGTGGACTCGGCGGGGTGATGAAGAGGCCAAAGCAGGCCACAGCCACTGGCAAAGGTTTGGATTTCTAGGCCCTTCCTTGATAACAAAGGTACAACACAAGGAGGAGGGCCAGCCCCTGTGCCTTCTCCATGGGGCCTACAGTGATACTATTTCCCATCTCCCCTCTGCAAATCCAGGGGCTATCACTTGGTCACTGTCCAGGGCTGACCCCAGAAAGCAAAGGCACATGTCCTTACTGGGTGATCCTGTCTTGCACCCACTGGTCCGTCAGTCCAACGATGGCCCACCTGGAAGCAAAAAAGGCAATGAAGCCAGCTGCAGCCACCTAGGCTTAAAGGGGCCTGGGGTATGGAGCCAGGAGACAGATGGGCAGTGCAGGCTCAACATTCCCAGCAGCACCTTGCCAGTGTGGCTCCTGGCTTATGGTGGCCTCCCTACCCAGGATATGTAAGTAATGATCACTGAACTTATTTTCTATTGTGGCGACATATTACATTTGTATGTTCCATATAAAGAACCAGGGGTTATCCCAGGCCAGGTTTTCCCCAGGATATCAGAGAATACACAAAGTTGGGCTCCCAGCACAAAAGCGAGTCAGGCAGGCATAAGCTGTATATGGATCAGACAAGCGCCACTAAGGCATCTGCCAGTGTAAACAAGTTTTCTGTGTAAGGGGCCCCTCATCACAAATCAGACATGTGGGAATTAGGCCATCTGCCAGGTAAAAGAGGTTATTCATGAAAAGTACACTGTAAATATCTAGCTCCACTCCATTTTCTGTTAGGGCCAGATTGCTAGTGACTCTGGTACAGGGACCCAAAATTAGCTGGGGGAGAAGTCAAAACAACATGGCAGTGAGGTGCTATGTCTTGGCTATAGGGCTTCTACCTGACCTGCAGGGGTGTTGTAACAAGACTCTGATCCCAGTCCCCAGGTTTACGATTTCCACACCACAGAGGAGGGCCTGAGATCTTGCTGAGAACAGTTGGTAGATATATGGCAGGGTGGGTCACTGTACAGGGATGAGAACTGAGGATTGGCACAGGCCAAAGGATCAGATTCCTTGCAACAAAGCAGACAGAGAACTCCAGGCCTATTGTGAACACCCTGGCTATCCTGAGGCCCTGATTCCATGAGAATCAGCACCATTACAATCAACACTGTGGGTGGTCAGAGCCAGGAGCAGCCACAATAGAATGTCATTTTGCAGAGAAGGAAACCAGGACCCTGAGCAAAGACCAGAGTGGTAGAGCGAGGCCAGACCCATGTTCTCATCACTCAAAGACGGTGAACTTTTGTTTCTAGACCAAACCAAGTTGACAACTACCAGCTAGGCCTGGTCTGTGTGCCAAAGCCCTGCCTGCAGCCTGCCCAGAGAAATCAGAGGCAGGGACGGTTTTCTTTCTCTCTCTGTCTCTGTCTCTCCCTCCTTCCCACTTTTCCTCTCCCCCTTTCTTTGTTTGCAGTATGAATTAAACTCAGGGTCTTGCACATGCTAAGCAAATGCTCTACCACTGAGCTACATCCCTAGACTTTTTAAAATTTTTATATTGACACAGGGTCTCATTAAGTTGCCCAGACTGGGGCTGAATTTGTAATCCTCCTGCTTTAGCCTTCCAAATAGCTGAGACTTCAGGAGTGTGCCACCTCGCCCAGCTTACAAGGATGGTTTTCTTATCAGATTTTACCACATGCCAGGGTTGCAAAAAAGCCTAGCAATGACTGTCTCGTTCAAATCTTATGCTCCTTTGGTTGCTTGATTTACCAAGCACAAGGCTAAGTGGCAGGGGTGGGAAAGATGGAAGTGCACCCAAGCCCTACTCTACATGCTCCCTGAGTTGTGTGACGCACCAAGAACCTCACAGGAAGAAGACCAAGGTCAGGCACCATCCCAGACAGGGGCTGCATCTGATATTCCCCATGGATACAAGAGAGGACCATATGGCACTGACTGGGTCTAGTAATAGGACTCCCAACACTGACACTGTGTGGGGACTACATACCACAGCATGTCGTTCAGGTCCTTGGACAGCATCCATGCCAGGTCAAACATCACCATGGCTGACTGCAAGAAAGCAGAGAAGCCTGAGGGCCAAGGCAACTGCACTTGTGGGAGGGGCAATGGAGCTGAGCTAGACAAATGCCCCTAAGCCGAGGCCCTGTAGATCAAGGCAGTGGATTCTAGCCAGACATGAGGAACCAACCCACACTAAACCAAGAGGAAGAAGACTGAGAATAATTCAGCTGCCCTGCATGTTCTCTACCATCTCAAGTCATTATTACCTATGTACTTCATCATATGAGAAGGGAAGAATGGGAAGAAACTGCACCCAGGGGGCAGCCAAAGCAGGGCACAGGGACCTCAATATATCTCACAGGGTCTCTTAGTGATGCCTAAGGCAGGACCTGACACCTGATGGTCAAGAGACCCCACTGTCAGCCTCAAAAACATTCCCAGGGTGAGGTGAGAGAGGGCCCTGGTAACAATTACTTGGATATTAAAGAGAGAGAGGAGCTGGGGATGTAGCTCAGTGGTAGAAGGCTTGCCTAGCTGCACAAGGCCCTGGGTCTGATCCCAAGTACCCCCAAATAAAATTTCCAAGAAACAAAAAGAGAGAGAAACCTCCACATATTAAACAGGCATAGGGGTGCATGTCTGTAATCTCAGCACGCGGTAGGCTGAGTCAGGAGTGTGAGTTTGAGGCCAGCATGGGCTACATAGGGATTTCAAGTTCAGCCTGGACTACAAAGTGAATCCCTGTCTTAAAAACACCCCACCAAAAGTGGGAGGGGCCTCAGGATCCTTGTGAAGATAGTCTTCCCAAGAGGGATGTCTACCAACGGATGTATTTAGCAATCTGTGATCAGAGGGATGGGTTTGCTAGATTGTGAGGGGAAATTGGAGCCTGATCAGAAGATTCTGAAGTCCTCTGAGCCATGAGATGCTGAGCTTCCTCCAGAAGACAATTTCTAAGGGAAGCGTCCACATATGTATCTGGAGAGAGGGCATCTCATTTGAGCAAATGTCAACACCCTCGCTATCCACTGCTTAGAATTTTGTTTGAAAGGATGACCAGAGAAGGCCAATGGAAGGTCCTTCAAAAGACAATGGAGACATGGAAATATAGTGCTCAGAGTTCAAGGTCCAAGGATCATATTCTAATATAGGATGTGTTATTGGAAATTTATTTTCTAGCTATTTAAGGCCCTGAGCTCTGTTCAACATTAACAGAGTCAACACAGTAGGTTTTCTATACTAAATTCTATTCCATAAAACACACACACACTGATGTGCCAGTGTAAGTCTAGAGTTTAATCTTCTTGCACAGAAATTAATACAGATTTGTTCTAAATCACTGATGGACAAAAAATAATAGCTGCTGTTCTGAGCACACAGTAATGCATGGGACCATCCTAAAAATTGCTTTTGAAATGATGATTACAGATGTTCCTCAATTTATGAAGGAGTTACATCCTGATAAACCCATCAGAAATTATAAGTATCACCAAGATGCATTATATAAAGGTACAATGAGAAATGTAATTGTGTTGTATACCTACAATGTACCAATAAAAGAATTTAATACAAAAAAAAAAAGCAATTGTAAGTATCATAAGGTGAAAAATGATTGAATACACCTAATCTACCCAACACCCTAGCTGAGCAGCACAGCACACTGTACAGAATTGGCTGTTTCTCATCATGAGCTCCTGGCTGACTAGGAGCTTCAGCTTGCTGTCACTATCCAGCATTGCCAGAGCCTGTCACTAGCCCAGGAAAATATCAAAATTCAAACTTTTATTTTATTTTATGGAATAAAGTATTGCCCTATTCTAGAATTAAAAACAAAAATAAAGCCAGTATGATCTTTAAAAAAAAAAATTAGCCAGGCACAGTAGTGGCATGCACCACTAGTCCCACCTACTCCGCAGGCTGAAGCAGTATTGTTGGAGCCAAGGTATTCAAGGTCAGCCTAGGGAACATTGTGAGACTCCATTTCAAATGTTAAAAAAAGTACAAGGTACAATTTCTGCTGAACATGCATTGCTTTCATATCATCAAAAGCTGAAAAATCACAAGATACAAGGCCTTTATAAGTTTGGAAACAATCTATATTCTCTTAGAGTGTAAAGCTAAGAGAGAAGGTACAACTTTCCCCAGATCACACCATAGGAAGATGTGGAACTCCAATCCAAACCAGTTTTTTGTGGCTTTAAAATCTTTTAGCCCCTTCCTCACGTTTTAGGACGCTGATTGTTAGAGTCAGAAGTTTATGGTGAGTTACACCTATTCATACTTACAGATGTTCCATGATATTCGTACTGCTCATAGTCAAAGAGGATATCTCGTCTGTAATGATATAAAATGAGAGTCTTTAATAGGAAACAGCAGAATAGGAAACCAAATGTTTGGAAAATGCTAAAATTTCAGTCTTCAAGCCACAAGTGGTGGCTCATGCCTATAAAGCTGGCACTTGGGACGCTGAGGCAGGAGAATTGCTGTGAGTTTGAGGCCAATCTGGGCTTCGTAGTGAGTTCAAGACCAGCCTGAACTACATAGCGAGACACTGCACAGCCTTCAAAGAAATGCAAAATAAATCATGCTACCACTGTTTTCTCTTATTGACTCTTTTTTTTTTTTGTACCAGAGATTGAACTCAGGACCTTGCGCTCCAGAGGCAGGCAGCAGCACCACTGAGCTAAATCTCTGGACCCCTTATTGACTCTTTAGTAGAATATATATGTACACACTGGGAAGGCAGTAAAATCCACACAAATTGTTTATGACAATGTACAAAGTAAAAACACATGGTCCCAGAATTCCAATTTTGAAAAAATTCCAATTCTGAGAAATTATCCCAAAATAATTCAACGCAACAAGACAAAATACTCTGGGTGAACGAAGTTATACATTTCAACCTTATTTGTAATGGTAAAATATTGGAAGTAACCTACAGTTCAAAAAGGAGTGAACACTCTGATATTTGTGTGTGTGTGGTGCTTGGGATTGAACCCAGAGGCTTGGACTTGACCAGTGCATACTGTACATATGTGTGGAAATATCACACTGAACCCCATTAATATGTATAATTAACATGTGCTAATAAGAGAATAAAGGATTAAAGGAAGACAGGATATTGCCAACTAAGTACTAAGCGGTTTATGTAGGCTGTTCAGATTGATAATGGTTACATTATATAGAAAAATGCAAAAGTAGATGGATATTTCATGTAAAATAAGCATAAGTACGGATAACTCAGTAAGAGAAACCCAAACCCAGAATCTCTTTGATTTAGGTGGTAAGATATGGATATTCTCACTTATCTTTCTTTGTACTTCCAAAAATGGTACTGGAATTGGTACCGGTGACCAAACTCAGGATCTTGTGCTTTCTGGGCAGGTGACAGAACCACTGAGCTAAATCCTCAGCCCTAGAATATCTTTTTATAGGAGGGGGCAGCCTTCTCCCATGGCCAGCAGGAGCACAAGCCCTCAGCTAGAACAGCAGAAATCACAGCTGCATGGCCCAGCAAGACCTTTAAGGAAAGAGCCAGCAAGAAATTCCCTAGGGTGCCCAGCCTCAAAGCACTGCTGCATGTTTACCTCAAGCTGGAATGACCATTCCAATATTTCCATTTTAAAGTACTATGCTTTTTCTTACATCTGCAATAGGAAGAGGTATTATGGATAACTTAGTTTCTGTTCATATATGAATAAACATTTTTATAATAAAAGTATTTACAGTGAAAAATCTGATAAAAATAAAGAGCCAAGGGCCATCACCCCTAACAGATGGAATGGATTTGGGCCTGTTCTGTCCCTCTTGGGACCAGAAGGCAATACAGACAGTGACCCAAGCTTGTCTCCAATGAGGTAGCTACATGGTCACTCCTGGAGTGGCTGGCCCTGAGGTTCTAAACTAAAGGCATTATCCTAAAATGAAAAAACAAAGCACATGCAGCATCCTGGAAAAATAAAAGGTATTAGTTGTACCATAGTGGTACCACAGAGCCCAGGGAGAGCAGGCACTGGGGAGATTCTGCATGCCAGACTCACCTCCGGGCCTCCCACTCTCTCCGCTCCCTCCTCTTCCTGGTTTGCTCCACTATTTCCTGAAATAGGAATAAAGAGAACAAAGGGTTGAGTGAAAGTACCAGCAGCCTGAGGTTTATCCCCACAGCCTGAGGTTTCAGTTTGGTAGAAGCTGCTGGGCTCAGACCTCTGTAGAAGAGGGGTCATTTCTACGCTCAAGGCACAACTTGTTCCTAGAGGAGGGAGGAGCTGAGACAGAGGAAGGCCGAGGCCCCTTCTGGCTCCTCTCACCACAGACACCATGGACAGAGGAGCCAGGGCTTCCTGAGGGCCTGCTCCATATTGTACTCTGTATTAGCTCACTCCAGCTATCCACCACCACAGCACAATAGGATCCAAAACAAGTTCACACTACCTTGTACCTGAGTCCCCATCAGGATTTACAAGAGCTAGTGTTTCTTACATTCTCCCATGTGCCAGCAATGATTCTAATTTTACGTGGACAATATCATTTAATTCTCACCACAAAGGGATGGACAGTGTAGTGGTTATAAAAATCCATGGGCCTAGCCAGTCGTGTCAGATACTTCTAGATCAGCAAGTGTGGCAGTAATGGCTTCCTACTTGATCCCTCTGACATCCCCAGCAGAGAGACTGGGATGCCTTGTTACAGCTTTACAGGGTGGGCAACTAAGCCCCAGCTTGGCCTTTGCTGGGTTGGATGAGTGTTTTCAGTGATGTTGGCTGGAGTAGAGCGGTTATTATATAAGTTTTTTGTCTTTCAGGGCTGGTCCTTCCAGATCTTTTGGCTAGAAAGGGTAGCTTTTGTTGGATATATAATATATACATTAATATATTTTGTGTGTGTGTGTGTGTGTGTGTGTGTATATATATATTTTTGTCTGTAGTGGGTGTTTCCAGATTGCTGGCTTCTTCATCTGCAAGTCTAGGCTATATGAGCCAAAAAGAAAACCCTAGACATATACTACTATGTCCTTTCTCAGGCCCCAGGTCCCTGACTGCTCTGCTTTTGCCTCAACCTTTCAGATTCTTAATTTCTTTTACTTAAAATATCCAGGAGTTTCAGGTATACCTAGCAGACATATAGAGAAAAATACTTCTACTCCATAATTCCAGAAGCAGAAGTCTCAGGACCATGGATTTTTATTTTTTGTTTTTGTTTTTGAGACAGGTTCTCACTATGTAGTTCAAGCTGGCCTTGAACTCACTATATAGTCTAGGCTGGCCTCAAACTTGTGGTGATCTTCCTGCCTCAGCCTCCTAACTTTTTTCTTTCATCATGATGTGGTGATAATCATAATATGATTTTATACTTTTGTCAAATCTCATCAAATTACATACCTGGTGAACTAAGTAGACATTATGTCTTACTGGGCATAATCTGTAATCTCAGCTACTTGGGAGGCTGAAGCAGGAGGATGGAAAATTTGAGCAAAACTGTCTCCCAAAAAAAAAAGTTGGATGGGGGATGTAGTTCAGTGGTACAGCACTTACCTAGTATGCACAAGGGACTGAGTTCAATTCCCAGCACCACAAAAAAATTAAAGAATTTTTTAAATTAAAATTTAAAAAAAGAAATTATGCTTCAATAAAGCTGATTAACAAAACTCCTGTGTCCTGAGATTTCTTTGATTTTCCCACAGTACATGGTGGAGTCCCATCCACTGTTTATGTGTAGACAAATCTGTAATCTCAGCCCTTGGGAGGCTAAGGCAGGAGCATTGAGAGTTTGAGGCTATCATGAACTATGTAACAAGACCCTGTCTCAAAAAAAACAAAACAGATTTGCTACCAAGCCATAAAGCTGAGCTGTCCTATTTCATTACATGTTACAGGATCTTACAGGTAAGGAAGCTACAACTTGGAGAAGTCCAGTCACCTGTCACAAAACCAGGAGATAGCAGAGCCCAGGATCAGTACCCACAACTGCTAACTCTTCCATTTTCCACCTGCCCCCCTCCCCCACCATTACTCCTGGTCCCAGCAGGCTCTGGGGATGACCTCTGAGAACGCAGGTTACCCCAGGATGCCACGAGAGGCCCAAACATACCTCTTCTAACCGTGTGCGCTTCTCAGAAGGCTCTGACCCATCACTGTCATTTCCCAAATGCTCTTCATCCTCCTCTTCATCCTTAAAAAGGTCTTCATAGGCAGGAACTTCAAGGTCATCATCTTGTTTAATGAGTAATTTGATCTAAGTTTAAAACAGAAAAGCAATCAAGTCTCTTGTCTCTCCCTGAAAAACAGTTCATCAGGTGTTTTTCTCCTGTAGAACCTTATCGTTTCTAATTGGCTGACTCAAGTTTTCTGTACAGACACATAGCCACCTGTCTGAGAAGAGTTCAGACTTCTTAGGTGACTCTTTGTTTTCATTACCATTTAGTGAGGCTCTGGAGTTGCAACACATGGTATGCAGAAATTATGAAAACTTGAAAATAATTTTTTAAAAACCACCTACATCTACTTAAGTCTGGAAAAACAGCTCCCTGTTATGCCACATGTAACAAAATGAATGTCCCACAACTTGAACTGTTATGGAGGACGTAAAGATGTTGCTATGGTTTAGATGTGGTTTGCCCCCACAAAGTAACATATCCTGGAAGCTTGGTGTGATGGTGTTGAGGTGGTAGAACCATTAAGAGGCAGGCTGCTTCCTGGAAGGTGATTAGGTTTTGGCCACTCCACCCTCAGAAATGGATTAATGTCTCTCAGGAATGGGTCAGGTCTTCTAGCAGTGGTTCCTCCCTGCAAACATGGGTTGTTTCAAAGTTTCAACTTACTCTCTTGCTCCCTATCTCAATATGTGATATCTCTCTCTCCCTCACTCCCTCTCTTTCTTTCTCATGTGATACCACCCACCATGAGGCCCTCTTTACAGCCAAGCCAAGGAGATGCAGGCACCATGCTCTTAAATTTATAGAATTGTAAACTAAATAAATCTGAGGTTTTTGTTTGTTTTGTTGACACGGGGCTTCTCTATATAGTCCATTCTGGCTTTGAACTCACTATGTAGCTCAGGTTGGCCTCAAACTCACAATCCTCCTGCCTCAACTTCGCAAGAGATAGGATTAAGGCATGTGTCACCACACCCAATTAACCTCTTTTTGGTACCGGGGATCGAACTCGGGTCCTTGCACTTGCGAGGCAGGCGACGGAACCACTGGGCTAAAACCCCCGCCCAACCTCTTTTCTTTATAACGCGCCCAGTCTCAGGTATTTGCTTGCTTATAGCACTATAAAATGGACTGAGACAGATACTGACTCCTAAGTGAATACAACTCCTATCTCTAAAACCAATTCCAGGCTGACTTCTTTTGGACAGAGTCCTCCTATGAGAATGTCAGGGTCTCACACCTTGGTGGGTAGAAAAGTTCAAGTCAAAGAGAGTTCAGCTGGCTTGCTCAGTGCTAGGTTGTATTCTTGATGTCCAGGGTTTCAAAGAATAAGCACAGTAGTCATTTTAGACCATAAAGTTCTGGTCCCTATACTTTTCAGATCAAGCAAATGCCATAACTGCATTCAGTATAAACCCAAGGGCTAGGTCCCATATCTATCATCAGAGATAGACAAGATCAGGTTCTTATAGTCAGGCTACCCACAATTCCACGGGGGCACTGCACACATGCTTCACCATGCCAGATGGAACAATATACACAGCATAAAAAGGCACAGACAGGTTGAGGGGATAGCACACCCCAGAGGTCCAGGTACCTGGGTGTCATTGTAAACATTCACAACATTGATTGGCCTGTGGGTATCACACACAAAGAATATAGTATCTTCATCAGGTTGAAGGATATCCAGTAGATCAACATTAGCTCCACAGTTTATAAGAATAAAATAACGGAACTGAAAAAAGAAGGGAAACATTGTAAAATAACTGCACGGAGGAGGCCCCTTTCCCTTTACCACACTAAGCCTGAGTCTCTGCTGAGACACAGTTAAGCCCCTGACATGTAGCAGCAAGGCCCAGATGGACTAGCATGAGCCTCAATAAATAGCCATGGCTGGCTTGTGCTGTGTTTGTTTTTTTTTTTTTTTGGTACCAGGGATCGAACTCAGAACATTGCACTTGCAAGGCAGGAGGCAGAACCACTGAGCTAAATCCCCGGCAGTGCTAAGTGTTTTAACATACTCTATAGTGCCAAGGATTTAGCTCAGTGGCACCGTGCCTGCCTCACAACCGCGAGGTCCCAAGTTTGATCCCTGGTACCAAAAAAACAAAATAAAACAAAAACACATACTCTATAGGTATCTTTTTTCCAAGGCGATACTGTGAAGTAGGCTCTCTTGCTTTTCCCACTTTCTGAAGAGCATGCTAAAGCTCAACAACCCCAAGTGTTGTACACAGGGTCAAGAAGCTTATAAGGGGCAGACCTCAACTTCAAACATGTAATAGGGTCTCCTCAGTTCCTGGTGTATCTGGACTGTGTGCCTCCCCATGCTAATAGTATAGGTAGTCCATACTTTATGGGCATCTAAATATTAAGTCTTCCTTCACATTCTATCACTATAGAAAAACCTTTCCTTAGAAATACCCAACTAGCACAAATCCCTCAAGTTATGACCAAAACTCCAAGGGAGAATTTATCTCTGCCAAAACAGTTCTAGAAGCGGCCAGGGACTATAGGACCCTCTTCCATGCCCCATTATATCCCATTTCTTACTTGGCCCCATGCATGATGGGAAGAGTCCTGGCCTCTGTTGTTTAAATTCCAAAGAGAGAATATTCATTTCTAAATTTAAAGTTGAAAACTGGGGTTCATTTTTTCTTTTCTTTTCTTTTTTTTTTTTTTTTTGGTACCAGGGATCAAACTCATGACCTTGTGCTTGAGAGGCAGGTGCGGTGCCACTGAGCTAAATCCTTGGCCCAGGATACATTTTCTTAAAGAGCTAAGACCAAATAGTGATGTATTCTAAAATAATTTTCATGAAGTCATATTAAAAATTGCTAAATTCCAAGCATCTTACAATCAAATTTCTGCAAAGAAAGTTCAGAGTTAAATGCTGTCCACATTCAGTATGTTTTTGTCAATTCTGTCTCCTTAATTTGAAGGTAAGTCATCAGTATACATAGCATGTTTTTGTCTTCCATGTTGCCTAATGAAGTTGATACTTAATTATCTGATCAACCTATTGGAAGTAGAAAGAATGCTAAGTATTAAGTAATTTTATTTCAGTAGAAAAACAGCTTAATTATTCTAAAATGCACCTTTCATACCTGTTCTTTATGTTCAAGATATGCAGTTTCAAGTTCTTGCCACCCAGAAACTGGAACCAGTGTGTATTGCACGTGATCACACTGAAAAAGAGCCTGGAAAGAGAGTATTTTCAAGCTTATCTTATTTAGTATGCCCACAATGTGCTTTGAAATACCCACACACAAAAACTAGAGGTGCTGAGGGGGTAAAATGTGACAAGATAAAGTTACTAAATATTAATGAGAGAAGCTGGGTTGTAGGGATTTTCATGCCCAATGTACAGTTCTATCAATTTTGCTGAATTTGTGAAAACTGCCAAAGTTGATCTTTATTTCAAATGTTCTGAAAAGTTCCTGATCCAAGTTCGGTGTAAAACTACCACATTCAAAACCAAACTAATGACCTTCCCTAGTAGACTAGGGACTCTAGCATTTCCAGCACTGATGCTGACGCTAGTTGTCAAACAATTTCTCTCTCTCAAACCTCACGTTTGAAAAAGAAAGTCCAAAGTCCTCCCAAATGAAACCATTTTTTTTCTGTCTGGCTTCTTGTAAAAATACTTAATCTCCTTCCCTTCTCTAACTCCTAACACTGTCCAGCCAGGAGGGTGACCTGAGTCTCCTTCCTCTCACCTACTCCTCACTTCCCATCCTAAGCCAACCTTGCACCACCACCTCTACTCAAGCCCACACTGTTCCCTCACCTCTCGCCCTGGCCTGACCTCCTAGGTCCGCAGAACTCACCTGAAGGATTTTGCAAGCACACAGAGCGTCCACGTCCGAGGCCACAAAGAGAAGGACTCTCTGTTGGGGGGGGGGGGAGAAAGTGGGAGGGCTGAGCGCAGTGACCTAAACCCTGGCTGCTCCCCAATCTCCAGGCCCATCATGACCACTCCCCCTTGTCCCTTCCCCACAGATAAGGCCTCGGCCAGGGTCCTGCACTGAGTTACCTGGCTCTGGACCAGCTCATAGAACTCTTTGCGAAAATCGGACACGAACATAGCCTCGGAGGCCGGACACCCAGCACTTGCACTGAGACACCAAGAACTGGGCAGGGGTCAAGACTCCCGCCAAATCCCAGCTCTTCTGATTGGCCCAGGCTACTAACCAATACCCTCTAAGTTTCCAAACTTTCCTCTTTTCTGATTGGACTACATTGGGGGTGGGCAATAGCGCTCCACCATTCACGGTTGGAAAAGTCTGCCAAATAAGCATTACTGTATCTCCGGGGGTGGACCCAAACAAGGTTGCTTCCTTCAACTCTGACTTTCATTTATCCATAAACCCCCACGCTCGCCGGACATCTTTACTTTGGGAAGAAAAATTTACTGCCTCACACTGGGCACCCTCGGGAAAATATACTCAAATTTTAATATACTCTGATATACTTTAATTTTGATAAATTAAAATTTAGTTACACGTCGATTGAAGGTGCCATTTAAATTTTCAGAAGGCTTTTGGTTCGGTTTGAAGGTGGGTGCGTAGCTTACTTCCGCCCGAGTTCAAGGTGGTGAAACCAAAGGCCGGAAAGCTTTAGAAGCATTCTGGGTAGTGTAGTCTCTAAGTAGAATGGACCCTACCAAGTTCATCTGGAGGGGAATATTTCAAAATATAATTTAAATTAAAACTGTTAGTATACAAGAAAATAAGTTATTAAAGGATATTTTAATGTTTATGTCGAGTAATTTTTAGATCCTAGGTCTTTGACTGGCTTTTTCCCCTTACAGCCGACGGCCTCTGATCCCCCTCTGTGGGTCTCAGGCCGGGCACTTCCGGTGAGGTTCCCGAGGGTCTGAGTTTCAGAAAGGCGGCTGTAGTGGTTGTAAAGAGAGCTCCCCCAGGGTTTGTATCGTAAAATTCGTGAGAGAAGCAGCGTCTGCGAAGCGGTGTCCCTAATGGTAAGCGCGGTTGGGCAGCGGTCGGGAGCTGGGACTGAGGTTAGGGCTCAGACTGGTGCCCAGTGAGGCAGGACGGGACGGCGGCGCAGATGCCGAGTCACCTCGGCCTGAGTCCGGCCAGCCTGCCAGTCCCGGGCGTTTGGAGCCTGAGCCAGATGATGGACCACGAGCCGCGTCTGTTCAGCTCCGCTTGTTTGGAACATGATTTGTATTTCCTCTTAGCTAGGCTTGAGTTCCTTGTATGTAGGTAGGAAGATCGTACGTTCGTGTCTACCCATAGATCTCGAAAGTGCTTGACACTCAACAGGTTTCCATAAACTCAAAGTTAACTAGAAAGTTGGTAGGGATGGGAGTAGGGAGCAGAATCAGGCGCTCCCCACGAAGAATCCGCAGAGGGCATCCCCGTGGGCGTGAAGGACATCCAGCTGTTTACCTCAGTTCTGTCAGCTCTGTGCGCCTGGATTCATGCCTTCGGATATACATAGTTGTGTTATGTTCAGTAGTGATGATCATAACTAGTGTTTTCTGGTTCTTTTGTCGTACCTGTAGCCCCTCAGCACATTTTACCCTCTTTAATCTCAACAGTCCCCCTGGAGGCAAAGATGATTATTGTCGTCTTACACTACAGAAAACTAGTTTTCAGAGTGAGTTTACTCCAGGTTACAAAAGTGAGGAGTGGAGATTTGAAGCCAATATTGTCTGACTGCAGTAAAAGAAAAACATGCGGTCAGAAGTAAGCAGGGAAGGACAGAAGTTGAGGTTCATTGGAAAATGAACTGGAGATGGCTTGTTAAGGGTTTACGTAGTTTGTGTACGTTTTCCTCTTTCATGTTTGGAAGAGAAGAAGTGGCTTAGATGGGGTGGTGTGTAGTGACGGGATTTTTTATGAGGCCCCCACTCCTCTGGCTTCAGTCATTCAGGTGTTTCATGTTGTGCTTCTATATAAGATTGAGTTGGACATTTCTGGCATTTAAAATAAGAGAGACAGAATGATTGAAAATACTGTGCTAGAGTTCTAGGTAGTGAAGAACGATCTTAAGATTTTAAGCAGGCACGTGCTATATGTCCGTTTTAGGGAAATAGCTGATTCAGCTTGCTAATTTTGTAATTACGAGTATAACTACTTATCACTAGGTACTTCCTGCACTATTTTTCCCTTTTCACAGACAATGGCAACCATGATTCCACTTTCTGTATCTATGAATTTAATTACTGTAGATACTCCATATAATTGGAATCATTTGGTATAAGTCCTTTTGTGATTGTTACATTTCATTTAGCGTAATGTCCTCAAGGCTCAGCCGTGTGACAGAATTTGCTTACCTTATAAGGATAAGCAATATTCCATTATGTGTATATAACACATTTTGTTTATTCATATGTTCATGGACATTTAAGTTGCTTCCACCTTTTGCTATTTTAATAATGCTGTTATGAGCAGGACTGTTCCCACTTTCAATTCTTTTGGATATATATACCCTTCTATGAGATTTTTATATTCTCTTCTGAAATGCCATAGTACCTGAAATACTTTGAGAAAACCCCACGTTGATCCGTAACATGTTCCAAGCATGGTCTTAGTGCACACAGGTTAAAAGCCAAGCTCTTACCTTTTTATATATCTTGACTTTGCTTGTTGATGTGAGAAAGCACCATAATGTAGCACAACATTCATACCTTCTGCATGCTGTGAGAGCATGCTAGAGAAGCACTTGCGCAGACCCAGGACAGAGCAAAGGAGGCCTCCTGGAGAAAGGAAAGGATAGTAACTGAAAGCCAAGAGGAGTGCAATCTGGAATGCCTTTTCATATTTCCTTCCTGCTCCCTCTCATGGCATGTGGGTCCCCCTACAGGTAGTCCCTTCCTAACCACCTGTTAAAATATCATTCCCAGGAGCTCTGTATCCCTTTACCCTACTTCTTAAAACTACCTGACGTGTTTTCTTTGGCATATCTCTCTTGTCTTGAACACCACCAGGGCAGAAGTGTGGTATCTGTTGTGTTAGTGAACAAGTGTCACTAGAATGTTGTCCTAGTGTCCAGATCAGAGCCTGGCACATAGTAGGTACTCAATAAACAGAGATAATTCACAATGAATAAATGCTTTTAAATTAATGGTAACAGGAAATGGGTTCCAAGTGGAAGAATTAGTCTAGGTTAGGAGACTATGGAATGGTCAGTAACAAGTCTTTGTGTATAGGAGGTTCGGCCTTGATCCTGAGAATGGAAGCAGCCCTGAGAGATAATAGGGGTAGCTTTGGTGTAGCCAACTTTATATTTTAATAAGATGTGCTGACTAAAGATGGTGGAATTATATCTGATGGATGAGACTGGCTGAGGCACAAAGGATTTGAAGTGTACTACTGCTGAAGATATTAGAACTTTCTGTGTAATCAAGATTTCAGAGGCTGCTTGCAAGTGTAAGGACCCAAGTTCGATCCCTGGTACAAAAAAAAAAAAATGGCCTGGGGATTTAGCTCAGTGGTTCCATTGCCTGCCTCGCAAGTGCAAAGACCCGAGTTCAATCCCTGGTACCAAAAAAAAAAAAACAACAAAGAAACAAAGATTTCAGAGACTGGGGATTTAGCTCAGTGGCACCGCACCTGCCTCACAAGCGATAGGTCCTGAGTTCGATCTGCAGAACCAAAAAGAAAAAAAATACTAGAAGATTTCAGTATATTGTGTTCTTCAACCACATTTAGCAGTGTTAATGACCTGGACATGTTTTGGCTTTTGGCTAGAAGAAATGTAACTTTGTGACAGGCACAGTGCTCTCATCTGTAGTTCCAACTACCTGAAACTAGCCTAGGCAACATAGCAAGACCCTATCACAAAAAATTTTAAAATGGCCAGGGATTTAGTTCAGTGGTTCTGGTGCCCGCCTCACAAGCACAAGATCCGAAGTTCGATCCCTGGTACCAAAAAAAAAAAAAAAATTTAAAAATGTACCTTTGTTCTGTTCTAATGCTAGTATCTCTTTTCTTCTTTTAGTTCTCTTTCAACATGTTTGACCACCCGATTCCTCGGGTCTTCCAGAACCGCTTCTCCACACAATACCGCTGCTTCTCAGTGTCCATGCTAGCAGGGCCTAATGACAGGTCAGATGTGGAGAAAGGAGGGAAGAGTATGTGCTTGTTTTTATTTTGAATAGTAACCTTTCCTGCCCTAAGTCTATGAAGCTTGTAGCCTTCCCCAGCCTGTAGTTTGCATGTGAGCACCAGAAGCTATCCTTATAGTAAAAAAGTCACGTCTCAGACTCACTAAGTGGACGGGGATGGTGGGAGTACAGTGCTAATTATGATTAGATTTATGATGAGGAGACATTCAGTCTCCCAAAATAAATCATATCAAAGATTCGTGACCAGGGATTTAGCTCAGTGGTGCTGACGCCTGCCTCACAAGCTCAAGGTCCTGAGTTCCATCCCTGTTACTAAGAAAAAAAGAAAGATTCGTTAGGAAAAATCATTATGAAATTCTGTCTACCCTAAAAATATTGCTTGAAACTTCTTTTAAATATAAAAGAAACTGCCCCTTACCCTTGGTCTGTCCTTTTTGTTTTTATTTTCTTAATATTTCTCAAATATTTTTTCCACAGTAATTATGCCGCCTTCAGCCCTCGATCAACTCAGTAAGTATTTTCCAAGTGACTTGAGAACTTTCATAATATAAATATGGACTCCACAAATCAGCATAGGCTCTTCCATGCATATAGACACAGACGATCTTTGTCCATATCTAGTCGGGATTCACCCCTGGTGGGCACATGCTGGGCTGGGAGAACCAGCTACATGTGCCAGGACAAGGTAATGTGTCATTGTGGCCTACTGTGCAGGCCTGGGCCAGTGAGCACTCAATTTTCCTACTGCCATAAGCCCCTCAACTGCCCCCTCTGTGAAAGGAGTTCCTCTCCCTGAACTACCTCCAGCTTGTCTCAGGAATCTGTCAGAGTTAAATGAAGGTACAAAGATGAAATGCTTTACAGTGCTGATGTGGTTCATGCTGTTGGCTGGACTTACTGGCTTGGTTTTTTTCACAAGAGGACAGTGCAAGGCTTCTTCATCTCCTCTCCAAACATCTTTCCTGACCCCTGTACCCACATTTTTTCATCCCCAGTGTGCCATTGAATCCTGAGCAGGTTAAAGATTAAGCCATCATCTTCTCTTGTGAGGCTCCCACCTGTTAAGACCAGCAGATAAGGCCCAGCCACATACTTTCTCTCTTTCCCCAAACCCCTTATCTCAAGAGAGCAACCAAGAAATGAAAAATCCTAATGGACAGCCCCAGTCTTCTCTTTTAAGACTTGGAGGTGTTTCCACTTTTAATTCCTCCTGTGGAAGGCAGGAGACTAGACACTGGTCATGGGGACATTTTTGTGGCTTGTGGAGAACAGATGCTGACTTTGCTGTCACTATGCTTAGCTATTGCATTTTGCCCAGCCTGACTCTAGATTAATTACTTGGCTTCTCTGGACCTCAGTGTCCCTTAACCAGGGACATCCACGGCCCTTGTGCATTGGAGCTGCTGTGGCATGAATATAAACAAACCAAGCCCATCTGATTCCAGCCATGAAGAGGGAGGAAAAACCCTTGAGCTATGGCCATACCCAGTGGAGTCCTCGGCTTAGCCAGCAGGTGGATAAAGCCATGGAGTTCACAATTGTAGTAATGTTCATACACCTGTCATTATAAAGAGGGAGTGATGCTCTAAAGAGGCCTTGTTTTCAGGATGAGCTGATCCAGGAGCCAGGCACTGGGTGTGACCCTTAGCACAAGTGTCCAGAAGTGACTTAGCAACTGGATCAGTAGGGTTAAGGTCAGATAAGTTATTTAGATCTCTTAAATAATGGAAGAAACTCTTTTATGTCAAATAAGATAATATAAGGAGTCCTACTTTATAAAAAGAGTCATTCATCTGTTTGATGTGGGGGGCTCTGGAGCCCCAAGGCAGTTCTGAATCACACATTGCAGTTTGGGAATCATGGACTAAGAAACATCTGTCTCTTTCAGCTGTATCAATCTTGAACCCTTGACAGAAGCCTGAGTCGGTGTACCTCAGGCCAGGTCTAGGTCAGCTTCCAGCTTCCACAGCTGGGAGGTACCCTTAGAAGAGGGCCTGGTCCCTGGGCTCTTGGGCTGCTAGCATCAGTCACTGATATGATAGTGGTGGGACCCATCTCTAGTGCACCTCCATGGTGAGGTGCTGCTTCCTGGGCTTCTCTGAAGCTTCCTGCACCAGCTCTTCACTTGCTTCTCTTTATTAGAACTTTAGAGAAAGCCCAGGAATGTACTTTACCTCTGGATGCCAAATGAGTTTCTGTTGATATGTTTTCCTAACCTGACAAGGTCAAGACTACCTCAGTGGCTACATTTGGATCTCAGCAGCACAGCTCAAGCTGTGTAATTTGAGGCATGCTACTTTACCTGCATGCTTCAGCTTGCCCATAGATACAAGGGAGATGATAATCATACCTCCTGGGCTATTCTGGGAAGACTGAACACAAGTCTGGAACAGGACACCACCATCACTACATTCTCAGATTCCTCCCTCAGAGCCCTAGTCTCCTGCCTCCCAGATAGCCTCTCTTTTCTGTCCCCCTGTACCTCCTGAGGCAGCCTGCCAGCAGTCCTGTTTGCCAGCTCCTGCACTCCATGGAGTTCTCACCTCATCAATCAGTGGAGTGAGGGGATACACTGTGTCATGATCACGCTCAACCCATACTGCCTACTGGACCCAAACTAGGTTTTGCCCTTCATGGTATCTCATCCCAATCCCCCTTTCCATTCCTGACCATTTCTACACCAATCCATAGCCTGCCTTGCCCAATTGTCTATCTTTGCACGAACTGCCTGGGCTCTTCCCTTGCATACTTTTGCTTATTCTGGCCCCTGTACTTGGATTCTCTCCCTAGCCCGGAGAACTAGGTCTGCAGTAGCCCAGACCCTGGCCCCTGCTACCCTATCCTTTCCACACCACCTGTAGCACCTGGGTATGCGTGTTTGTTTTCTCATTTTTCTAATTTGAAACTTTTGACTGTAGAGATTTTTGTCTAGCACGTGGTTGGCACTTAAGTTACTGACAAGTTAATGAACCTGTTACTTTTTAAAATTGTGATTTCATGGTAAGGGATGTAGCTCAATACAGCAGTCCTTGCCCAGCTTGTACAAGGCCAAGTTGGTACAGGTGCTTCATGACTGAGTCACCAGACATTCCCAAGCTCCTCTGGGTTATGCTGTGTTTTCTTTCAGGCAGTGATGCATCCCTACCTTGAGCAGTAAGGGGTTTGTTGGAGGGCAGAAGCTGTAGGAGGGTAAATACTCAAGTGTGGGGAACAAAACCTCTGTGAGCAGTGAGGAGGTCCCTTCCAAGGGATAGTATTGGATGAACCGGGCTTCTCTCCTTCACAGGAGCCATGCCTCAGGGTACCTTACCTGAACCTCATAACATCTTTGTTCTTCTTAGGCCGTCTTAACATTACCTATCCCATGCTGTTCAAACTGACCAATAAGAATTCAGACCGCATGACACACTGTGGTGTGCTGGAATTCGTGGCTGATGAGGGCATCTGCTACCTCCCACACTGGGTGAGTGGGGCTCCCAGGGTCCCTGAGGAGTTTGCGACCCTTTGTCACAAATAAGGGCTTCATAGATAGGGACCCCCAACCCACCATGTGTGTGCACACTCAAGAGTCCTGCTCGCCTGCAGAATAGTCGAGTGAGAGGAAGGGATTTAAAACAGTGCACTCTGCTATGCCTTAAACATTCTATTTGGCTGTGGACACATGGGTCTGGCAGACTTGAAGGATGTCACTGCACACCTAGACATTAAAGGCACAAGAGCCTCCAAAGCTTGATCAGAGAGGTGAAGGGAGGAGCCTGAGGTGGTGAGCATTCCACATAGGTAGCCTTGAGAGCCATGTACCTCCCTTTTCCCTTCTCTTCTCCCCACCCCTGCACCCACCCTCTCAGTTGTGACATCCTTAGCTTTGGGAAGCCCACAAAGAGAAACATGTATCTTTTGCTCTGTGCTTTAATTATGTCAGGTGTCAGGAGTCCCTTGTGTGGACTGGGCAGGGTTGAGAACATACAGAGTGGTTTAACTGCTACACCTGAGGCCCCACTGCCACAAGAGGAGTGTTCTGAGGCACAGCCCTCAAAACCTCCTGCTGGTTCCTATCACGGTGATTACCACACATTCAAAAGTGGCATTTCCTCTCTCTGATATTAAAGGTGATTACAAGTTTTAAAGGTCCCTTCCCTCCTACGGGCAATAACCTTGCTCACACCACTGTGGGGATGACTGTCTTCTTTGGCCAGGTCCCAGGGTCCGTCATGAGTGGTAGCCTTGGCCAGCTTCCCCACAGGAGCCCTGTGCTTTCTCTTCACTTTCATTCCCCAGCATCACAGAACCCTCAGTTGTCAAAGCCAGCTGCTTTACCATCCTGCTATGATTTCTTCTGGCTGCCTGTGGCATTTGGAGGGGCAACTACTCCTCCATTTCTGTCTTTTCCATCCTAATGAGCACCTTTCAGTACTACTGTGTTAGGGCCTCCACAGGCTCATCTCAGCACCCACTCACTGTCATCCTTCACTCCTGACTGGTCCCAGTCTTCCTCCAGGTACAGCTCTTGGCATGCCCCTCTTTCCAGATAAGCTTCCCCCTCTGACTTGCCCCAAGGCCCCAAGGCCTCCTACCCTCTTTTCCTTGGACTGAGTCACCTTCTAACTGCTGCTCCTACTGTAGCATTCTCAAAGGGATGTGATGCATGGGCTTTCCTTCAGGACAGTCTAGTGTGGATGGGATTGGGAATGCCATGGCACTGATAAATGAAATGAGCTGGGCCTCATCTTGATTACCATGATTACTTGTCAGGGGATGGTGGGTGGAGATTCTATGGTTTTCTCAGCTTGTGTGTCTGATATTCTCTTCAAGAAGGTTTAACATAAGAAAAGTAAATAATCTATTCTAGGATGTGCAGGGCTCCTCGTTCCTTGCCACTGACCTGAGACTTGGCCACACTACACTGTCCTGGCTTTCCACATGCCAGATTCTCATTGGCTTTGTTTATATCTTCCATCTCCTTCCTCGGCCATCATCTGCCTTGCTGGCTGGTTTAAGAGGTGGGTGGGGGTGTCTGTCAGGTTTTTTTATATCCCTCTGTAGCAGACATAATCTAGCACCTTGTAACTACATCACAGCCTCAATCATGACAAGCTATTCCATGCAAGGTCATCCTCACCTTGTGCTGTCCTCCTCCCACCTTACCTGCAGCCCTATTTACTCGGCCTTGGAAGCTGCTTTTTTGTCAGCTTGGGAGCCAGGAGTTGAGCTGAGCATCCCAGGGAAAGGTTTTACTCAAGAAGGCCTGGTAGCCAATTCACATGGTCTGACAATGAAGTAGCCTAAGTAGCCTTCATAGCACCCTTTCTTGGCCTTTTTCCTTCCACGTTTCTGTCACTTGATTTTTTTTTCTTCCTTGACATTGTATCACAATAAAATTACCTGTCCCCAAGTATATGGGTAGATGGCAGCCATGGTAGCCACTTAGGAGTTTCATGGTTTTCTTCTGAATACTTTTAGATGATGCAGAATTTGCTGTTGGAAGAAGGGGGCTTGGTTCAGGTGGAGAGTGTCAACCTGCAAGTGGCCACATATTCCAAATTTCAGCCTCAGAGCCCGGACTTCCTGGACATCACCAACCCCAAAGCAGTGTATCCTTTTGAAATAAGAAGAGTTGGGCAAGGCCAGGGATTTAGCTCAGTGGTTCCGCTGCCTCTTTGCAAGTGCAAGGTCCCAAGTTCGATCCCCAGTACCAAAAAAGAAGAGTCGGGCAGGGGATGTAGCTCAGTGGTAGAGCACTTGCCCAGCAGGTGTGAGGCCCTGGTTTCCATCCCTGTTATCACCAAAATTTTAAAAAAGAAAGGCTCCTCAAAGAAGGGTGCTCTAGCACTCATTAACCATCAAGTTAAATCTGTCCGTACTTTGGGGGGCACGTAGTTATTTGTGACTGAAGTGATTTAAGAACAGTAGCATTTGTCCAGGTGTGGTAGTACACTCCAGTAATCCCAGGACTCAGGAGGCTGATGCAAGAAGATCACTGTGAGTTCAAGGCCAGCCTGGGCTACATAGTACATTCAAGAACAGCTTGAACTACATGGTGAGACCCTGTCTCAAAAGAAAAAATAGTATTTAACCAGAACATCCTCCTCACTCAGCCTAGGCCAAATGCACTGAGTATTCAATGGGCCTCATGATCATTTTCCAGACTTCAGTTGGACTTTTCCACCTAGCACAAAGCTCAGGATGCACAGTGCATTTAGTGGGAGGAGGAATGGTTCATCTCCCCTCATCTCTGCCCTCTCTTTGGAACCCTGGTCCCTCAGCTCAGCCATGAGCTAGCCAGTCAATCCCACTATATTCCCAGGCTTAGGCTCATTCACTCCAAACCATTTTCTGTCTCCATAAGCAAGCAGAAAGCAAAAGTTTTAGGTTCTAGTGACTTTTTTTCTTTAATACTCACTCAGAGCTTAAGCCAGGTATATGTGTTTATATGTAAGGAAGTCACCAGTGTGGGTGAGAGTTGTGCTGTATGTAGACTGTGGTCAAGATCATCTCTAGTTTGATGGCTCCAATTGGCTTGTTAAGATCATAATACAAGCTAGACATGGTGGCATACACCAGGTAGGATTAACAAATTTGAGACTAGTCTGGGCTACATAGCATAACAAGCATTGTTATGAGGATTGAACTCAGGCCCCTGTGCATGGCAAGCAAGTACTCTCCCACTACGTCTCCAGCCCTATTTATTTAAAATGCACAGTTAAAAAGAAACACTGAAAAACATGGAAAATTAAAAGAAAAGGAAAAAAAGCTGCCTCCTCTACCTGCTCACTATATCTAGGCCTGCTACCTCCCTTTCCATCTGCTGTCTCCAGGCCCATTGTTAGCAATAAGCTGCAGAGCATCATGTCTTAGATGTGAACGGGCAATATTAAGCCCTTTGCTGACCATGTCCTAGACGCAGTGGCCATATTGAGCCCCCTGCTGGCCATGTCCTAGATCTGGAGGAATGCTGGGCACTCTGCCCATGGTACAGTCATTGATGGAAGCTTCCAGTCCTACAGGTTGGGGGACGTCCTGTGGGAAGAGCTTCTTAATTTTTCCTTTGGACTCTGACCTAGAAATGTTTGGCTATCACTGATCAGAAGGACCCCCTGTTTCTGCGGCCATAGCTCCTTCTGATCTTTGTATTTTCACACGTTGCAAATTAGACTTACAGGACTATTTTCAGAAGTTGTTTCTATCAGCATAGTTAACTTGTTAATGCAGAAATAACTTGTCAGCTGGGAAGCAGCCAGTTATGTAAAACACAGAAGGTAGCAAATTTACACCAGAGCTTGTTCCAGGGCTTGCAGAAGTAATGCAAGAAGCCGGCTCTAACCTCACAGGCCAAGTGTTCTGGATTTTAGGACTCAACTTAGGCTCAGCTCCTCCATGTTTAAGTGGAAATCAGAGCACTCCCTTGCAGCATCACTGGAAATATTGTTCCATTGTATTAATGCTGTGTGTTTTTTATTAATTAGTTTTGCAATGCCGTGGATCAAACTCAGATTTGTTTGAGTGCTCTAGGCAAGCACTGTGCCACCTCATTTCATCCCAAGCCCAGAGCTGTGTGTTTTAGTACCAGCATGGTACATACTCCCTATTTACCTACCTGGTAGTAACCATCCAACCTCTCACACACATGCATTACATATTGAAGGCATGCATCTTGCCATGTTACCTTGACAGTGTGTGTCCACAGATTAGAAAATGCACTAAGAAACTTTGCCTGTCTGACCACTGGGGATGTGATTGCCATCAACTACAATGAGAAGGTATGTGAACCATCCTTGACACAGCTTTTACCTAAGAAGGGCCACTTGCATTGTCCATTCTTCTGTTTGAATGAGGCTTCTTTTTAAACAAGGTATTACTGGATCCTATCATATAATCACTGCCTATTGTTTATGTTTTAAAATTTTCTGACTGGGTGTGGTGGCATGTGCCTGTAATCCCAGCACTCAGGAGCCTGAGGCAGGAGAATCTATGTGAGTTTGAGACCAACCTGGGCTACATATTGAGTTCAAAGCTAGCCTAAACTACACAACAACACCCTGTCTCAAAAAAAAAAAAATTGTTTTTTTTTTAGATTCATATTTATTGTTTTTCTCTTTGTTTTTGGTACCAGGGATCAAACTCAGGACCTGGCGCTTGTCAGGCAGGCGGTGGAACCACTGAGCTAAATCCCCGGCCCGTAGATTCATATTTAGAGCCCTGATTCACTCAGCAACTCTGTTTCAAGGATTGGTTGCATTTATAGATTAATAAGCTTAATGTTATATTTATTAATCATACTACTGTGTACAGTGGCAATGTTGCCAATTCCACCTCTGTTAAAAAGGTCATTGTACCTATAATCTAAGCTAAGCCCATTTGCTATTCTCTCTTGACCCAGAAACAGATCAGTCAGGTTCTTGTCCTTTTGATGCTCTCCCTTGGAAGCAGACAGACCTTTAAGGAACTGGCCCTTGCAGGGCCCTGAGTACTGTTAGGCACCTTGGAAGCAGAGCCTGACTCTGCTTGGGGACAATACCTTCTGGGGTTACCTCTCCTTCTTGTGGGAGCCCACATTTTCTTGCTCTTTTTTTTTTTTTTTTTTTTTTGGTACCGGGGATCAAACTTGATTCCTTGCGCTTGTGAGGCAAGCAGTGGAACCACTGAGCTAAATCCCCGGCCCTAGCCCACATTTTCTTTAACTTCAGTTTTCTCTTAGCAGTTCCTCTGGGCTTGTCCCTTCCTGACATAGGTCTTTTGGGTCAAAATACCTCTTATGTTCAGTCATTATTCCACGCTTCTTAGATGTCTGATTCTAGACAATTTAGCTATAAAATGAAATGCATTCCCACAAAATTCAAGAAGGTGTCTATTTTCCCATTATCCATGGAAACATGTCCGAAGGAGGATGTGGTAATTGGAAGTTCTGCCACTGGCCACAGCAGTGTAGGTGCCTGTCATCCACTATGACAGTTAACAGTTGACCTCAGGAAGCTGCTGCCAGTGCCAACCTTCAGCGTTCAAGAGTGACCCCAGCCTGGGTTACCCTGGCTTTCCTTGACACCAGTGCTCAGCTCCTTCACAACATTCCCTGGTTCTTCCACCCTGGAGCCCTTACAGCCATGTTACAGGAATCTATGAGCCAGCCAGGTCCTCCCTTACAGAATAACTGGATCTAGAGGCCAGTTACTCATTTGATGTCAGTGTCAGGATCTAGCTTCTTTGGTAGTTTCCTTATATTTGAGGCATCTGATACTGATAACCCTTCCTTGCCAGGTTTGTGGTTTTCAAATCACACCTTTTTTTTTGTATAAAAATATACAAAAATGTACCCTTTTTTTGGTCTCCTTTCATGGAAAATGTTTTAGGTATTATCTAGCTTAACTGAATAGTTTAAGCTTTTATAATTAATTATAGACAACCTTCAGCCTTCATGTTACTCAGTTTTTGGTTTTGTTTTGGGTCGGTTTTGTTTTTTGTTTTGGGTTTTTTTTTTTGTCTTTTTGGTTTTATTGAGACAGGGTCTGTGTAGCTCAGGCTGGCCTTGAACTCACTAAGTAGTCAGGCTGGCCTCAAACTCTTGTTAATCCTCATGCTTCAGCCTCCCAAGTGCTGGGACTACAGGCATCCACCATCAGGCCCTGCCATGTTATTGTTCTTAATGTTAATCTACTGACAGGCATTTTGGGTGTACATTATTATTAGCAGTGTTGCAGTGAGCATTCTTAGAATTTTCTCCTTGAGGTACTTAGCTAATTATTTACTTGGAAGAAATTCCTAGAAGCAAACTTTGTGGGTAAAAGGTAGTATCTTTCACAATATGATGCATAATGACCACATAAAACTACTAATGGGGCTGGGGATATAGCTCAGTTGCACGGCACCTGCCTGGCAAGTGCGAGGTCCTGAGTTTTACCCCCCAGTACCAAAAAAAAGAACTACTAATGGTCTAATTGGAACCATATATTGGGAACAAAATCTCTGTAGCAATGAACGTAAAAGCAGCCTACCCCTCAGCAACATTGTTGAAGGAAGAGGTGCAACTAGGGGTTGATGTCATGGGTATGAAGGTTTTGTCCACAGGTAGAAAACCCTAGTAACTGGATGTTGCTAGCCACCAATGCTGCCTTGAAACTGTCCAGCTAATTTATATGTTCTTCCTGCAGATCTATGAATTACGGGTGATGGAAACCAAACCTGACAAGGCTGTGTCCATCATTGAGTGTGACATGAATGTGAGTGGGTTTTTATAGTTTCACTGGGCTCAGCCCTGGGCCCCAAGAGGTTGTCCCACAGTGCTTGGGATTACTGTGGAAAGAAGATGCTGTCAGAACTTCATGAGGAGACTATTTACCTAGTGAACCATACCAAAGAGTAGGGGTGGGAGACTTTGCTACCAGCACAGAGGTGGCTGAATTTATAGTCTGCTCAGACCTGCCAAAAAATTTATATTCTTAAGAACTAAGGAGAGCTGAGCATGGTGGCACATGCCTGTGATCCTGGCACTCGGGAAGCTGAGGAAGGTGGTCCACTGAGAGTTTGAGGCCAGCCTGGGCTACATAGAGAGTTCAAGGCCAGCCTGTACTACAAAGCGAGACCCTGTTTCAAAAACCAAAACAAAAGAGCTAAAGAAGCCTTCTCAGCCTCCTGAGTAGAACAAATTGCTGATGCATACGACATCCTGAATGCAAGCAAAAAAGCCAGTCCCAAAAGGCTGCATATGGGACTGCTTTCCATTATGTGACATTCTTAAGGTATCAAGACTTCAAATGTGGAAGACAGATTAGTGGTTGCCAAGGAAATAGGATCCTCGTGGTAGTGAAGGTGTTCAGTATCTTCACTGTGGTGGTGGATACACAATCTTGCATAGTGACAAAATTAAATAGAACTAATCATCCATGCATGCACACACACACACACACACACATATATGAACTGGGACCACTTTACAATGTTTGCCAATGTTGATGTCCTACAGTAACTTGTAAAGTGTTGTCATTGGCAAAAGTATATCAGGTATATCTCTCAGTGTCATTTCTTAGACTTATATATGAATCTGTGGTTTTCTCAAAACAGCCAAAGAACTAAGTGTGGCCATGTCTCAATATTTTACTTTTCATCTGGGAAATACAGGTGGACTTTGATGCTCCTCTGGGCTACAAAGAACCCGAAAGACAAGTCCAGCATGAGGAGTCGACAGTAAGTGGTTTCTCTGGAGGCTATTCCCAACCCATATCAAACTTTTGCTATTTTTTTTCTTTTTTCTTTTTTTTTCTGTTCCAGTGCTTCTTTGTGCTTGCCCTTTGCTGGGTCTGGCACCTCTACATTTCCAGCTTCTCTTTACCTTGCCCTTTAGGAGCACAATGTATCCTACTTGGAAGGAGGGGAGCAGGGCAGCAATGGAAACTGGTCACTGATGGAAAAGCTAGGTGTCCCTGCTAAGAAACTCATTTCCTATTTTCTATCTTCCCATCAGGAAAATGAAGCTGACCACAGTGGCTATGCTGGAGAGCTGGGTTTCCGTGTGAGTACCAAGCTGTACATCTTACTCTGTCCTCTCCTGAACCAGGACATTCACTGCAAGCTGTTGTCTGTGATATTTTGTGGACATCACCAGGGGTTGGGCTCTGGGTAACCATGCACATGTTAATTAGGCACTTGCTTAGTTACCAGACCCTTTTATATATCCATTGTATGCAATCCCAGCAACCCTATAAGGTAGCCTCAACTTTTTCTTGTTCTTTTTAAAGATTTCTGCTCTACCAAAAACTTAAACTAGTATGACAGACACATGAATACTCTTCTTTTAGGTCAACGATGTGAACCTTTTAGAGACATAGTGCCCAAACTACAACACAAAACCCACTTAGTTATCGCAAAGTGCCAACACTGCAGTCAAACCTAAATACTGAAGTTTTAGTTTAGAAAAAAACAACTCATACATTAACATCTTTTATCTTAAAAGGAAAACATAATAACAGACCTTTCAATGATACAAACAGCTTGTTATTGAAATGTAAAAGTTAGCATTTGGCGTCCTTTTGCACAATTAATGTGATCTTTGCTGTTGTATGCATGTTGATAATTTGTCAAACCTCGGCTCATACTTCATTAGTTTGAGAGCAACATATGCAGCACTCAGGTCATCTGTTAGTCTGTTTCTTGTATCAGGATTTGATATAATTCAAAAAAGCTAAAAACGGCTGCTCACAATCATAAGATGACCCAAACAAAGGTAAGCAATCCCAAGTGTTTCACTGACTTAAAATTATTTGGCAGAGAATTCCACACTTTATGGATTTCATTTGCAGAACTACTAACTGTGTTGTCCTTTGTCATCCCTTCACACTCTATCTTCTCAAGGGTTGCACGCAGGTCATATAATTTATTTTTCGAGATAGAGCTTTCGTGAAATTCCAATAGCTCTATTTCTAGACTTCTAAAATTTAGCTAGTGTAAGCAAGAAAGATCAAGTTCTTAAAATTCGGCTTAATCTGCATAAGTAAAAAAACACAAGTTTGTCTCCATCTTACAGAACTGTAAAACTCTGTTACTGAAATTCTCCTTAGGGCTGGGGATTTAAAATGCTTAGTGGTCCCACGCCTGCCTGGCAAGTTCAGGGTCCTGAGTTCAATCCCCAGTACCAAAAAGAAAAAAAAGAAAGAAAATTCTCCGTTGCAGCTGCTACAATGCTAGAAAATTCCTTGTAAATTTCCTGATGGCTTGTAAGGTTGTCTGGAAATGTAGAATTTCCTGAATGCATTTTTAGATTTGGAAAATATTTCAGCTGCCCATTTTCAAGATTTCTTTCAAAAACCTGCAGTTTTCTCTCAAATATTTTGATATCACAAAACATCCTTTCTGCTGTTTTCCTTACACCTTGTAGTTTTTGTTCAGTACATTGAAGTGTAGTGTAAAATCTATAAAAAAATCATGAGATTGTTAAGCCAGGCCATATCAGTGACCTATGGTTATTCCTGCCCTTTTTCATTCATAAACAGCCTAATTTCATCCAAGCAGGCTATAAATCTCTCCAGGACTCGTATGTACTCTGCTCAACCACTAGACATTATTGTGCATAAGCAACGTATTATATTGTACCTGAACCTCATCCAGAAGTACTTGGAACTGTAAAAAATTAAGAACTTGAGCCATGATGTAATTCACCATTTTTGTGACATCTTTGAGAATATCTGACACTTAACGTGTGACACACAACACTTTCCCTGCACAGAATATATAACATTCAGTCACTCTCAAGTGACTCTGTCTAGGCCTCTTGGAATGATCTTCCAGTATCTGTTTTCAATTCTGCTTTTTTAGCTGTAGTCATTTTTTGGTGTTCAAGATTTGGAGTCTACAAAAACACAAAATTTTTTAAAAATGAAGCACCCAATACAAGTCTATTCCTATCCCAAAAACAGCTAACACTGTTACTTAACACTGAAGATTTGAATATTCCCTGAATCAACCATCTATGGCAGTGATTCTCAGCTGGGGTTCTTCTTGAATTTGCTGACCACTAGCAAGGGGGCAATCATCCACTAACCACCAGCATTTGGCCGGCTCTGAAAAAGGCATCTGAGTGCATTTCCTACCTTGTGGGGCCTTCTGCTAAAATCACAGCCAGTCCAAGCAAATAAATATCCTTGCTCTTGTTTTATAAATTCTTCACAAACCACTAAATATGATGCTACAGATTCAAATATGCCATAGGGACAGTACAACATTAAAAAAATCTCCATCGCTAGGGCCGGGGATTTAGCTCAGTGGTTCCAGTGCCTGCCTTGCAAGCTCAAGGTCCCGAGTTCAATCTCCAGTACCAAAAAAAAAGAATCTCCATCTCTTAATTAGAGCATCTCTTTGCTAAATCTTAGATATTAAATTTCAATTTTTCATAAGAAAACTCAAAGCTAAAATCTTGTGTTATTAAGAACAAATTATTAAAAAATCACACCCAGTGCTCCTTTCTGAGCATGCACATGGCCTCTATGTGTGCTGTTATTTGAAGCTCGGCTGCTGGGGCAACTTGGCTTATGTGCTGACAGAGGGCTCTGCATGCCCACTGTGGCATGAGTACCATAGGTTCGCCACCACTGTTTTAAGTTCACTACTATTTATCACATTTGTTTTTATCTCTCTCTCTCTAAAAGCGTGTCCTGTTTTTCTTTGCCCAGACTGAAAGTAAGGAAACATGACCCTTAGGATCCAGCCAGGCTACCTGGGAAGCAGGTGGAGTTGCTTCATGTGTGGGCATTGGCGTACCAGGAGGCAGTGGAGGGATTATGATTGGTCCTTCAGGAAGCTGAGCCTAGGGGCAGAGGCCTTAGTCCACCCACAGGAGCTTTAGCTGAGTAGCCCATGCAAAGGTCAGGGCTAGGCCTTTCAACCTGTCACTGGCTGCTGGCTGCCCTTGGGTAAGATGGCTCTTGCAGCCTCCATAGTCCCCTGTAGGCTCGGTGGAGAGAAATCATCTGCCAAGACTCCAGCAATTGGGGAGCAAGGGCTTTAGTCCTGAGGGTATCTGGGCAGCACCCTCCGCTCATATCCCTACAGCAGTCTCTGAGCAAAGGGCAGATCTGCATTCCATTTCAGGGCTCAGTGTATGACTCCTGCTTCCCTGTTTAGGCCTTCTCAGGTTCTGGGAATAGACTGGATGGAAAGAAGAAAGGGGTTGAGCCTAGTCCCTCCCCAATCAAGCCTGGAGACATTAAAAGGTAAGTCTGCCCTGGCTGTGCCCCTGCCAGGTGTTTTGTTATTGTCTAAGGAAAGTCTGAGCCAGCCTCCTGAGGAAACAAACCCTGGGCTAGCGTAGCAGGCTAGTGGGTGAACTCAAATCCCTATCTGCTTTCCAGGTGTGGTGGGGCTTGACTTCGTTGGGTCCAGTGACTCTCACTACAGACCCTTCCTTTGGTGGCTGTCACAGTGGGGCCAGAGACAAGATGGGTCAGCTGCCTACTGTGTGTGAGCAAAAGGAGAATGCTAGAGTTGGTTTCTTTTACCTGGTCTCTAAAAACGTCAAATGAATATAACCATTGCAGAAGGATTTGTGAAGCTTGAGAAGACCCCTCATCACAGGCCAGGCCCAGAGTCAAGCCCATCTACCATGCCCGGTATTTATGCTAAACTAGGACCCTTTTGGTCTTGGTTTTCTGCTACAAAAATGCTAAAAAGCACCCAAGGGCTAGACAAAGACCTAGGTTGGGGTGCAGCACTATTTCCCAGAAAGAGTCACCAAGAGGACACTTGTCTTTTATGATTGTTCTCTCCTGATTATCAAGAGAGAATTTCAGCCCTTTCTTCCTGAAACTAACATTTTTCCATGTCTCCTCCACAGAGGAATTCCTAATTACGAATTTAAACTTGGTAAGATCACTTTCATCAGAAATTCACGTCCACTGGTCAAAAAAGTTGAAGAGGTGAGTTCTAGTGGTGACTGAGGTTTTTACCATTCTGAATAGGAACCTTTTGTCATATTTTCCCCATTCCTGAAGCCTTCCTCTCCTTAATGGCCTGCTTCTTTTGTAGAGCCTGTGTGAGCCTGTATAGGCTAAGGCCTGGCATCTTGGTGTCAGGAGCCACCTCCAAGCCTCCAAGCTCTGTCACCAACGAGCTGAGCATCCTATGTGGGCTTTTTCTTCTCTTTACTTTCTTCTAGTAATCTCAGGACAATACCTTCTAGCCAAGCAGGATGGTTATGGGATAAGAGGTTAGGGCTGAACCTCCTGTAGGCATGAACACTTTGAGGCACCAGCAGGTGCGTGGCCCTAAGCAGTGGTCAAGGTGTGGTATGAAGATTGTTGGATGGGTGTCCTGCATGTAGGCACACCTGTTTGTGACAACGGCTTGCCCAGACCACAAGGGCAGTGAGAAGCAGTGGGATTTAAGTGCCTGTCTCCCAATATTGTCACACTTTGTTTGGTACCACCTAGCAATAGTGACCAGCACAGTACTGGTTGGCAGAGGTTGCCTTGCTAGGTAGCAGGCACCATGCTAAATGTTTTATGTGTAACAACTTTAATCATCAGAACAGGATACTTTGTCTACACTTGTTCAGTGCATATGTGAAGATCCAGAGGTAAGGATGCCCTGGACCCAGGGGCAGAGCTCCTGACCACTGTATATCCCATTTCATGCCACAACACTCTGGAAGTGACCTTCAATTAGACATCTGAAAAGCAGGCCTCCCTTGCCTAGGCACACTCCCCTGTCACAGGAGCAGGAGGAGCAGTTGGCTAAGGAAAACGTCCACCTTGTGGGAACTTATTCCAGGGTCCTGGCCTTGGTCATAAAATTCAGCACACTCTGCAACTGAAGTTAAGACACAATCATCTGAGTGTGATGAATGTTTCTAGAACCGACAACTTTTCTGGTTTCTTTTCTTAAAGGATTGGATGCTTGGGGAGTAGTCTGGCAGCCCATCTGGAACAGGTGGAGGGCAAATGTGCTGTAGCCTGTTCCAGGTGAGCTGCCAGATAGGACCAGTCCCTGGCCACTTGCCCTCCTAACAACTGAACTCTTCTCTAGCATTTGAGTTAGTTAGGAACAGAGACTGCAGTGCTGTTTACATACTCAAGCACCACTTACAGCTGCTTCAAGCATTAATATTCCTCAAATTGCCGGGTGCGGTGCCACATACCTGTAATTCCAGCACTTGGGAGGCTGAGGCAGGAGGATCACCTCAAGTTCAAGGCCAGCCTGGGCTACATAGTGAGTTCAGGGACAGCCAGAACTACAAAGTGTGAGACCTTCCCTAAAAAAAAGAAAGAAAGAAAGAAAAGAAAAAAAAAATTCCTCAAAGTGATACAAGTGGTGGGGACCTTCCGTGCTTAGAGAAAAAAATATGGTCCCCTAATCAGGCTTTACCCTGTAGCACCTCTGTAAGCCCCTGACTAGGACTTCAGTTACAGGTTGGCTTTTGCCAGACTCAGACTTCAGGGAGGCCTCAGTATCTTAGTCACTTTCTTGTCCCTGGGGCTAAATACTCAACACATGTAACTTAAAGGAAGAAAGGCTTGGGATGGGGATTTAGTTCAGTGGTTCTGCCGCCTGCCTCGAAAGCGCAAGGTCCGGAGTTCGATCCCTGGTATACCAGAAAGAAAAGGTAAGAAAGGTTTATTTTGGTTCAAGGTTTAGTTCATAATCCACAGGCTCCAAGGCAGAAATGGCATAGCAGAAGGAGAAGTGGCATAGCAGAAAGAGGGTGAAAAAGTGCTTACATCATGGCAGCCGGGAAGCAGAGAGAAGGAAGGAACCTCTGGGAGAGATGTCTTCCAGCCAAGCCCCATTTCCTAACAGTAATAAGGCAAGTGTGGTGATGCACGCCTATGATCCCAGCACTCAGGAGCCTGAGGCAAGAGGATGGCTGTGAGTTCAAGGCCAGCCTGAACTGTATAGTGAGTTCAAAGCCATCCTGGACTACATAAATTAATTAAATAAAAATTTTTAAATTAAAAAGTGCTGGGGGGTATAGCTCAGTGCAAAGGCCCGGGTTCAATCCCCATTACCATGACCCACAAATCAATAAAAGCTTAAAGGGATTAATGTGTACCATTTTACCTAGAAATCCTACTTTGAGAAAAACTCAGCTGTGTACAAACACATCAAACTGCTCACCATACTAGTTTATAGTACTGCAAACTTAGAAGTAACATGGGGCCGGGATTTAGCTCAGTGGTGCCTCCACCTCCCTCCCAAACACAGGGTCCTGAGTTCAATCCCTGATACCAAAAAAAAAAGTAACAGGGACATCCAGTGCCAGAAGACTGGCTCTCCCACATAACAGAATACTCTGCAGCCTTTGGAGTGTGCCAGATAAGGAATTCATTGGCTTAAGACTTTGAAATTGAGAAAATAGTTAATATAAGCAAGTACAGAAATGTGAATGAAAATGTTATTTTTGGGTGATGAAGTTCTGGGTGATTTTTCTTTGAGGGATATATTTTATATTTTTATATTGAAAATTATTCTGTATAAGGATATATAAAAGATCTTATGGATCACTTTAGGATTTTTTTACTTTATAACAGTGTGAAAGCAATGTGCTTCACTAGAAACTGTACTTGGAATTTGGAATTTTGATCTTTTCGTTTTCTAGTGATATGCAATACGGTCTTCTCTGTATTGCTAGACAGCAGCATTGAGTCAAAGCTCCCCCATTAGCCACACTGTCAAGAGGGGAAACAACCATTCCTGGATGATAGGCTGTGTTGCTAAGCTACCATGTTTGTTAGGTTGAGTGTATTAAATGCATTTTCAACTTAATGACATTTCCAACTTAGAATGAGTTTATCAGGACATAACCCCTCCAGAAGTAAAAGGCATTTGCATATTCAACCTGAAAGCAAAGGCAGTGGAAGACTCATAGTTTGGATTTCATGATTTTGTGTCTCAGCACAATAAATTATGATTTGTACTTACATTTCTGAGGCTTTTTTTTTTGGTACAGGGGATTGAACATAGGACCTTGCGCTTGTGAGGCTTGGGACGGAACCACTGAGCTAAATCCCTGGCCCAGTGGCATTTCTTATTATAAGTAATGTGGAAGGACAATGGGTGAATGATACACAAGTTCACAGAATAAGGCATCTATTGTAAATAAATCCCTTAAAAACTCCAGAGAGTTTATGAAAATAGTTTCTTATTTTTCACACCTAGGATGAAGCTGGAGGCAGATTTGTTGCTTTCTCTGGAGAAGGACAGTCATTGCGCAAAAAGGGAAGAAAGCCTTAAGTCCAGACTGTTGGCTGATTAGAAAATAAAGGAAACAATTGCAACATAATGGCTTTTAGTTACTGGCTCTGACAAGGATGAGACCATCATCAAGAGAATGCTATTACTTAAGGGTTTGTTTAGTGTTACCTAAGAATTACCAAGTTTGACCTGGAAGTGGAGGAGCAGAACATGGTTGTGTGCTTGATTTGGGGAAAGAGAAAGCTATCTCTAATGTCCTGTAGATGGCCACCTTCTACTTTATTCTTTCAGCTCAAGGACTTTCCTCCTGCCCCAGCAAAACAGAGTTCCTTAATTTCTAACAAACCAGTGGAGGGGATTGAATTAGTGTCATTCAAGGTGTTCTTTCTCTTTCTTCATTTTCCCTTTTTCCAGGTCATATGCAAAGGCATTGTCTTTGGTCTAGAAAAAAAGGAGTTTAAATAGATATGTGCTTTATAAATAGTGCCTATCTCACTACTCTGGCTGCTATTTAAGTGTTTGAGAAAGGGTGTTTCTATTTTATTTTACATACTGATTGTTTTCAGAAGTACCCCTCAAAAGGAAAACCTGATCCAGTTGAGTTCACACTTTTATTTTGATAACATAGAAATTACTGGCTCCTTAGTGAACTTATTCTAGAATAAAACAACTCCATGATGAAGCCAAATATAAATGTTAGAATAAATAAATGCTAAAAGGTATGTCTCCCTGCTTCCCTACCCCCCACTTTGCAATTTTCAATTTTAATTTATTAAATTTTCCAAGGTTCTGCTGGTTTGTCTTTTTGTCTTATTTATTTATTTTATTCATTCATTCATTCATTTTCTGGGATTTAACCCAGGGCCTTGTGAATACTAAGCATGCGTTCCACCACTAAGCTGCACTCCCAGCCCCAATGTTTTGATTAGTTTTAATTTAGCCTCAGATCTTCACTTTCTGTAATAAGAAATCTAGCCTACTAATCCAGTTATTTTAATTTTTTTTCCTTGAGAATAATTCTAAATCAAGAATTTCAAGTAAAAACAGGCAATGACTACAACTTAGATCACCTCTAAATTTTTGATTAGGTACTAACATATATTGGTGGTTGGGCCACTGACCAGAAGTTAAGAGGAAAGCCTATTTGCAGGTGCTCCGTACCATCTGGTTAGAAAATTCCTCCCCTAGGACTTCTGGAAAATATAGGGACAAATGAACTCCCTGACTCCTGGAATAAGAATAGTTAGGCCCAGAAAGTCTCCCAGGTACCAGGATTTGTCCTCTTGTGGGCAGAAAGGTCCTGCCCTAGACAGGGCTCCTCTTCGAAACTCAAGAGAAGAGCTAGGGATGTAGCTCAGGGCACAGCATCTATCTGGCAAGTGCAAGGCCCTGAGTTCAATTCTTGGTAGGAAGAAACCTCAGGAGAGGAATTGATGCCCTCTCCAGGTTGGCAGCCCCAGGGTTTCCCCACATGTCCTTCGTGAGGACCACCAATGAATGTCAGGGTGTTCGGAGCTGTTTTATGGCACAAATATTCCCTGGCAGTGGATGTGATTTGGGGAGGGATGAAGCAGTGTGATGAGGGCCAGTCCCTCCACTTAGTTTCAGTTTCTGTAGCAGAGATAAAAACCCTCCTGCCAAGTAGGCAGCCTCTATTTGCAGGAACACATTGCCTTAAAAAATTGTCATTTTATACACAATGAAGTTACTGTAGGCTTTGGCCCTTGGTTTTTCTCTTCCCTAAGCCACACCTATGTGTGCAGTGAAACTCAGTCCTTTGCTGAAGACATACTCTATGGCCAGAGAGAGAAGTGGAACTTATTGTTGGATATTCTGGTGGTAGTTGGGGCCTTCTAATGACAGTGTAGTCACCTGGAGCATTCACCCAGGTGCATACGGCCTGCAGCATCACTTAGTGTTTTCTCCAAACTTGGTGGGTGAGCCAGCTACCTCAACACTAAGACCCCTAGTAAAACTGCAGTTTTCTCTCCTATCTTCAGGGAGTCTAACTGACTCATTGCTAGGATAGGTCCAGTAACTGCTTTGTAAGCCCCCCACCTCCCATAGATTACTTGATTCTAATCGGAAGACCATTGTGAAAGTATTGCAAAGGCCTTTCTGCAGGCCCACCAGCTGCCTTTACTTCTGTTGCTTCTGCTAGGAACACTTCTCAGCTTGCACTTCCAGCCTAGGTTTCTTGGAAGCTATAGGAGCGCCCTAGCCCCACTCACCGGTCTCCACCACACACATCACGCCCCAACCAATCCCAGTTACTTTGTGAGTTCACCTCTGCTCTGAGGGGACACTCAGGCGAGACTACTGTAGCTGTGTACCTGGCAGGTTCACTGTCTTGAGTTGATGTGCTTACAACAGTGACCCAGGTCATAGAGATTTGAAAAAAATAAGCTTGCTGGAAAGAAGTCACCTGAACCATAGGGTTTCAGGACAGTTAACCATAACTGCGCAGCTCAGGACTCCAGCCAGGCACCAGGCAGATGGATGCTGTCATCGCATTGTCACTCCAGCCCAGCTCCAGGCCCTCGGAGTTTGGAAACAAGCCACCGGGCCCACCCTGCCCCGGCTCCGCCCCTCGATGCGTGGCATCTTCTTTGCCTGTTATTAGCTGCTCGGTTCAGAGCTGGGTTCTGTTTATTGGCGCTTCTGGAGGAAGTGAGTGAGAATTTGGTTGCTATATCTCGGAGTTCATTGGTTTCTGTGTCTGTCAGTCACACAGAGCCAGCTTTCTTCAGTTTTCATTGGCTGGTGGGGTAGCGGGGTTTGGCGGTATTCTTGACATGGCAGACAGTGGCGGCTGGCGGGTGAGTGTGGTTGGCACTGGGTTACCACGGTTATCCGAGTGGTTCAAGATTAAGTGGTTCCTCCCCGGGCATGGGGGTGGGACGGAACCGGGGCCGTGGGTACGGCGCCGGCCCCGCTCAGACATTGCCTTTTGACTCAGCCGCCGCGGCCTTGTGAGACCTACCGCGCCGAGTGGGAGTTCTGCCGCAGCGCCAGGCACTTCCTGCATCACTACTATGTACACGGCAAGCGGCCGGCTTGCGAGCAGTGGCTGCGCGACCTGGCCAGCTGCCGCGACTGGGAGGAGCGCCGGACAGCCGAAGCCCAGGTGCGCCGCAAGGAAGGTTGGGGAAACGCAGGTGCACCAGGATCCTCCCCTCTTTTTGCTTCCCTTCTTTTGAGAAATTAGTATATCCACGGGACTTTGAAACGGTATTAAAGAAAACAGCAAGAAGAGATGGAGGGCCAACCTTCCATTATTGCTGGTCTTCATTTCATATGGCCTTTAGAGAATATGATATTGCTGGTCCTGAATGACTAGGAGCCAGCTTTCACAGCCTTGACGCAGCCCCATTGACACGAATGAGGCAAAGGGAGAAGGCCTAAGTGCCTGCAGCAGAGGAAGGGTGGGCTGTAGAGCCCTGGGGATGAGGGTGGAGAAGTACCAGGGACCTGATGAGTCTTGATAAAGAATAGAGTCTAACGGGTCGGGGATTTAGCTCACTGGTTCTGGCCCCTGCCTCGCAAGCGCCAAGTCCTGAGTTCGATCCCCGGTACCAAAAAAAAAAAAAAAAAAAAAAAACAAACAAAATAGTCAACTTATAAGACCCTTGTGAATCTGAGAAGCATAATTTGATTTATATCTTTAAAAGATCGGTTTGGCTACCAGGGTGTGGACAGTATATTGTAGAGGGTCAGAGAGACCAGTAAGAGGGTGGTCCCTTAATTCAGCAGGTATTTATCATGCTCTTGGAGGTACAAGTGTGATGAGACTGGAGGCCCAGCTCTGCTGAAACTCTAGTATGGAGTCTAGTATAGAGCACTCTAATATAGAATACTATGGTAGGGTCGGGGATTTAGCTCAGTGTTTCCAGCGCCTGCCTCGAAAGCTCCAGATCCCAAGTTCGATCCCCGGTACCAAAAAAAAAGAATACTATGGTACGTTGGAGCTGTTGTGGGAAAAGAGAAGGGGAGATGGAGAGAGAAAAAATGTCAGGGTGAAGGGCTCCTTGGGAGTGCCAGGAAACAAGGAAGGAGAGTCACCAGGACCAGCCTGGAGCATCAGCACTGTTAAATGTATGTGAGTATTCTGTTTTGTTTGAGACAGGATCTCACTATGTAGTTCAGGATAGCACTGAACTTACTGCAGAACGTAGCCCAGGCTGGTCTCAAAATCACAGCAATCCTCCCAAGTGTTGAGATTACAGGCATTTGCCACCATGCCTGGCTATGTATGTGACTATTCTGAAACAGACAAACCAATGTGAAAAAAAGCTGCTGTATAAAAGAAAATGATGACAAGTCCATAATAAATAAAAATAAAAAATATGGAGATATGTCAGGGGTGGGGATGTGCTCAGTGGTAGAGTATGTGCCTAGCATAAGCTAGACCCTGGGTTCAATCCCCACCACACACACACACACACACACACACAGCTGGATAAAACAGTGCACATATGTGATCCCAGCACCTTGGGAATGAGGCAGAAGGATTGCAGGTTCAAGCCCAGCCTAGACTATAAGTGACTTAGCTTAGCGAGACACTGTCTCAAAATAAAAATAAAGGACTGGAGATGTAGTTGAGTGTAAAGGCTTTGAGTTCAGTCCCCAGTTCTGCAAATAAATATATATATAAATAAAAATACAACCACGGAGAAAGCTTCCAGGTATATGACAAAAGATTGATACCCTTAATATCTGTGTTTATCTATTGTTTATCTATGTTAATATCTGTATTGGCTCTTAAATATCAATACAAAAACTGGAGATGATTTCAAATAGAAAAATAGGCAAAAGGTACAAAGAAGCAGTTCATTAAAAAAGAAAACCAAATGGCTAAGTGTCCAAATTAAAATGACAGAGTGGTTTTGGCCAAGTGGAAACTCAGAAGTGTTGATAGGGTTTTGTAGAATGCAGGGCACTCATGCAGTGTTGGTGAGATTGTCCAGTGTTCCAATTACCTATATATCCAATGCACACCTTTTTACCCTGAAGTTTTACTTCTGAAAGTTTATCTTACCTAAATGGTTAGATGACAGTGCACGAGTAAAAGTTGAAAATGTTCATTGTGTCACTGTTTATGATAGTACAAAAAGTGAAAATGATCTAAATTTCACTGAGCCTCCCAACTGCTGAGATTACAGGTGTGCACCACAACATCTGGCTGGATTGCTTGCATTTTATTTATTTATGTTTCTTTTTTTCAAGACAGAGCCTCACTAGTTCAGGCTGACCTTGAACTCACTATGTACCCCAGACTGGCCTAGAACTTGTCACAGTCCTCCTGCCTCCGCCTCCTGATTGCTGGAATTACAATTTTGATTGCTTTTTTAATAAAAACATTTTATTTAAGGGGCTGGGAATGTAACTCAGTGGTAGCGTGCTTATGTAGTATGCACAGGGGCCTAGTTTTTGATCCCTAGCACCACAAAAATAGTTTATTTATATTAGTAGATGTTTACAATACACAATGATTACATTCATTGTAGGGAGTTAGTACATGTACACAACACATCCTAATTATTTTTATAGCCCCTTTCTTTTTTACCAAAAAATTTTTATTTGAGCCAGGCATGGTGGCACATGCCTGTAACCCCAGCACTTAGTGGGCTGAAGCAGGAGGATCACCACAAGTTCATCAGCCTGGGCTACATAGTGAGTTCAAGGCCAGCCTCAATTACCTAGCAAGACCCTATCTCAAAAAAAAAAAAAGGCTGGGGATTTACCTCAGTGGCACCACACCTGCCTCACAAGCACAAGGTCCCGAGTTCAATTCCTGGTACCAGAAAAAAATAAAAATAAAAAGAGCCTAAACAAAAATAAGTAGACAGAACTGGGATATAGCTCAGTGATAGAGCATTTGCCTAGCATGCTTGAGGCCCTGAGTTCAAACTCCAGTACTGACGACAACAACAACAACAAAAAGATAAGTAGACAATTGGTAGGCATGGCAGTGCACCCCTGTAATTCTAGCACTCAGGGAACTGAGGAAGGAGGATCACTGCAAGTTCAAGGCCAACCTGAACAACTTTGCAAGACCCTGCTGAAAATTAAATTTAAGAAAAAACCACTGAGGATGTGGCTCACAGTGAAGGTCCTGGGTTCTATCCCCAGTGCTGGAGCGGGGAGGGAGAGGCAAGTAAACAAATTATGTATATGTGTAAAAAGACCCACATAGCAACTAACACCTACCAAGGGCTCACAACCAAGGTCACCTTATCACAATACACTGTGTTGGGCCTGTCTTGGTGTCAGTGGCTGAGAGAAGCTGGTAAATTGAGAAGCACCTATTGCACACAGCCCCACTCAGGGTAGTCTAGCCTTTTGTTTCTCCCCACAGCTGCTCATTCATACTGTTGTCACCCTCATTCAGCACCCCTGCCCTTACACTTGCCAGGTCAGCCTGCCCCAGACTCACCAGGCCAGCTAAAGCCATCAGGTCCTAAGGAGAAGATGTTTTAAAATTCCTAAAATTATGTTTATCTACACAGTAGTTTTTCACGCTAGCATATGAGAAAGTATAACCTGGTTCTGTGTACTAATATGAACAATCCTCAAGGTATATTAAGTAGAAGCAGCTGAGCTGTGGAGCACTGTGCACCTTAGACTTCTGTTGGGCCATCTGTGTTCTGGAAAGTGCTGAGGAAGTGGGCAGTACAGGGGATGCTGGGGGCCCTGGGATCAAGCTGTGAGGCAGAAAGTAACCAGAATTTCATTTGCACAGCGATCCCTGTGTGAGAGCGAGCAGGCGCGTGTGCAAGCTGCACGGAAGCACACCCTGGTGTGGGCCCTGAGGCAGAGTCCCCCTGCAGACTGGCACCTCCCTCTACCACAAGAGAAGGACAAGTGACGAGCACCCCTGCCCTTGGCCTGTGTGGCTTCCTCAAGTCTGCTTCAAGTGGGGCTATAACCATCCCAAACACTAGTGCATCCCTGTGAGCTCCTGCCTGGCCTGAAACACAGAGCAGGACATCTCCAGCTCCACCTGCCCTTCCCTTACCTGCATCAGGGAATGCTGTCACCACAAGTCTCTGAGAGACAATTAAGGCCACTCCACAGCTTCCAGGAAACCAAGTGTTGTGGCAGGTACCTGTGAACAGCCAGGTCAGGCTCAATCAGACCTAGCACCACAGGTGGTAGTCTTGAGGGGTAGCATTCTCAGATAAATTCTTGAGTGGTAGCTCTGACCTGCAGACACATGACTGGGTCAGAAAGAGGTCGCAAGAGCTGTGCTACTGTGAACACCTCTTCCTGTCCTTGGGAAACAGGTTACCACATCCCAGGCTTGGTGATTACCATATATTGCCAGCCCCTGGCATCAAAGCAGGGGGCTCACACTCTGCTCAGTTCCACGGCAGAGGTAGGTGGACTATGCCAAACAGACAGGCCTCACTGCCCCTCTGCACCAGCACACTTCACCAAAGGCTCCCAGCGAGGCCCTCAGAGACTCGGTTTTTTTCTTTGATTCTTTGACATAGTGTCTAGCTGTATAGTCCAGGCCAGCCTTGAACTCACTGTGTGGCCACGTTGGCTTCAAACTCAAAATCCCCCTGCCTCAGCCTCCCAAATTCTAGAATCACAGGCATGTGCCACTTTGCCTGGTGAGAATTCAGTTTTTAAAAAACACACAACCTAGCTGGGCATGGTGGCAAATGCCTATAATCACAGCACTCTGGGAGCCTGAGGCATGAGGATTACAAATTCAGTCCCAGACTGGGCAAATTGGCAATTTAGTGAGACCCTGTCCCAAAATAAAATTTTTAAAGGCCTGGGGATGTAGCTCAGTATGAAGGTCCTGGGTTGATTCCCCAATACTGCAGAAAACAAAACCAAAAAGCACATACAAATTAGCAAGATAGTGTGGAGTCTTTGCTTAAGAAATACAAGCCCAGGAAAGGCTGAGGATTTAGCTCAGTGGTACCGTGCCTGCCTTGTAAGTCCAAGGTCCTGAGTTCAATCCCTGGTACCAGAAAAAAAGAAATCCAAGCCCAGGACCAAGGGATTTAGCTCAGGGGCACCATGCCTGCCTGGCAAGCACAAGTTCCTGAGTTCAATCCCTGGTACTGGAAAAAAAAAAAAAAGAAATCCAAGCCCATAAAGAGATGGAAGGAAGAGGGAAGGAAGGGAGGGAGGGAAAGGAGAAGTTAAAAGAATTAAGATGAGTTATGTATATGTTCAGTGTTACATGACGAAGGTAATCACTATGTATTGAAACGTACTAATAAAAAGAAAAAAAATCCAAGCCCAAAGGGCTAGGTGTGTGGCTCAGTGGTAGAGACCTTGCCTGGCATATGTGAGGTTGTGGCTTCCATGCTCAGCAAAGAAAAAAAAAGCAAAAGAAAACCAAGACCAAAGTACATGGGATTTAGGTCTCCTTCCCTCAGAATTTCCCCTGAAAATGTATCAAAAACCATTTCACATGTTTGATTTCAAATAAAAGTTGAAAATCAAATGCACATTTGTCAGACTTCATACCTAACAATCAATTCAGACAGTAATATTTTTGTATTTATTCCCTCTAGCTGTTTTAAAAATATATTTATATGAACCACCATTTCTTGGCCGCAGCCAGTGGATTGAATATCTTTTAGTTTGTTCTTTGGGGCAAAATAATTGATCATTTCAAAGTAAGAATAAAATTTCCTCTCCTGTGCTTCTATGAATAGTGGGAGGTTATATGTTCATGGGATCTCAAGAACAGAGGAGAGTATAAAGAAGAGTCAAGGTTTCTCCATCCAAGGGATCACCCTTAATGTTTCTAAGTTAAGCAGTGAATCTTCAGGCTGCCGTGACTGATTAATAATGAGCATTTCCAGCCAATGAGGAGAGAGCAGTCTGCTAAAGATCTATAAGAATTTTTCTCACATGTAAAACACAGGAAAGAGGGCCGGGGATTTAGCTCAGTGGTTCCGCCGTCTGCCTTACAAGCACAACGACCAGTTTGATCCCTGGTACCCCGCCCCCCCAAAAAAAATCACAGGAAAGAAACATCTGAATTTTGCAATCTGGACATAATACCTGGAACTACACCAACTACCTTGTAGTCCCCGGGGTGGGGGTCAGGGGCTGGGACATGCAAGTAAAGTCTGAGGGAGCCAGCCTCATACCAGTCTGTGAGAGGCTCCCTCCCCTGCAGCCATGTCCTATCACCTGCTGGCAGAGCTGTATGAAAGCTGCACACACAGCTAAGAAGTGCCTCTTGCTCTTTTGAATCTGAGCATTCAAGTCTTTCCTCTGCAGTACCACTGTTGCATTTTGCTTTCCTTTGCTTCAGAACAAGTTTCACATCAATAGATAATTTCTCTGGATGGAATGTTCCTGTATCATTCCAGTGTTCACTTCCAGAACCTCACGCTCAGCTAGGCTCTACCACTGAGCTACATTGCCAGCCAATGTCACAGTCTTAAAACTGACAATTTGCTTTCAAAGAGTTTCTGTTGTAGTTTAGGGGAATGATAAACATTAAACAGCAATAAAGGCTGTGAGGCTGGAGATGCAGCTCAGTAGTGGACCACTTGTCTAGCATATGCAAGGCCTAGTGTTCAATCCTCAGTGCTGAAAGAAGGAAGGAAAGAAAGAAAAAGGAAAGCAAAATAAGTCTGCTCAGGCAGCTATAACAAAATATCACAAACTGGGTTGCTTACACACTAGAAATTTATGCCTGGTTTATTTTCTAGAACTCATTCCAAGGCCTCTCTGCCTGGTTTGCAGATAGCTACCTTCTCCATATGTATTCATATGGTTGCCTTCAGTCTTACAATCTCTTAAGGCACCCAATTTCCTCTTTAAGGACTCTACTTCCAATACATACATATTCTGAGGTACTGGGGGTTAAGCACTTCAACACAGTAATTTTGGTTGGGATAATGCTGCCCGTAACAGTAAAGGTTCAGTGTAAGAACAGTGCCAATTTCTTGGTGGCTCATAGTAACACAACCTCAGACAGATTTTAATTTCTAAATATTAATACAAATAAGCCAGGAAAACATTTAAATATGAAATTAAGATTATTAGGGGTTGGGGGTAACTCAGTGGTAGAGTTATACTCCATACTCTACCTAGCATACATGAGACCCTGGGTTCAATCCCCACCACCATCACCCAGTCTGTGATATTTTGTTACTGCATCCCAAGCATACTAATACATTTTCTATTCCAGACTAATACAAGTAATAAACACTGTGAGGCTTCTTCCTCAGCCAGGTCTCAGCCTCCTGGAGGACAGAGGAGCCCTAACTAATGTGTCCCTGGCTTGCTCTGTTCTCTGAAGCTTCCCTGCCCAGGTTATGCCCTAAAGGTAGCTCCTCTCTCTGTCCCACTAGGAAGACCCTGTTTCTCTTAGCACACTTTCCCAGCTCACAAAAATCCTGCACATCCTTCACTTCCACTCCTTTGGGCTTTTTTGTTTTGTTTTGTTTTTTGTTTTTTGGTACCAGGGATCAAACTTGGGGCCTTGCGCTTGTGAGGCAGGCAGCGACCTTTGGGTTATTATGTGCCTCCCGCAAGCGGTATTTTCACTACACAATTGAAATCTTCCTTTTTGCCAGTATTTTTCCCTCCCGTGGGGGGTAGGTGTTGATGTCTTTGTCATCCTCTTCCCAGTAGCTGGCAGAGGGACACCGTCTCTCACTCCCATCCATCTGTAAATGATTGTAACACAAGACAAAGGCACTTTTGATTAAACCTTTATTTATTACCAGCATATCTGATCTTTTGGAAAGCAGACTTCGGGTTTGGCCATTCTGACTCCTGGAGGACAGTATGTTCTGAGGATAGCTGACTTTACTTCTATCTCTTGAATTCTACCTGTGTGTACACCTTGGTGGTGTCATTGTACCTGCCTTCAGGGGGCTGATAGTCAGGGACTGGTGGTGTGTAATGTGGCCCTTCCTTCTCAAAGGGGAACAATCTGGGGTCCCGCTTGATGGCCTCAGTGTAGAGCTCTGGGGACTCAAGTTTCAGCTCCTGCAGAGCTTTCTGCTGGGCCTCCAGCATGGCCCTGATGGCATCCCTCTCCATCTCATGCTCTTGCTGCTTGTACAGCGCCCACTTCTTCAGCAGCAGAGCTCTCTGCTCATTCTCCTCAAAGGGGAGCTCCACCTGAGGTCGTTGTCTGTGAACACAAAGTCCAAAGATGTGAGGCTGGGGAATACTGACCTCACTGGCAAGGGAGCCTGTGCAACTGCACATGACCCAGTCATCTCCATTTCCTGCTATTGACAGGATTTAGGAAAGAAAAGAGGAAGTCTGGCGAAAATTAAGAAATGGAATGTTGAGCATGGCAGAGGTTGCAACTCACACTGGGAGCTAAGGTCATATGCTTTCTGCCAGAAGAAACATGACCTTAGAAAACCATGGTACCACTTTCTCTGCCCTAGACAAAGGCTCCCTTTAGTGAGAGGTGATGCAGGAGTAAAGTGAAATGCACACCAAAATCCCAGGGAGACAAAAAGCCTCTTTAAGCCTTGGAGCACCAAAAGCATCTGCTGTTTCTCACTTGCATGCCAAGGTGTTGCTTTATGAACTATGTACACTTTTTCAAGAAAGCAGCAAGAGATGCTAACCCAGCACCACCACAATCACAACATACACCAACTATGACCATATATATGACAAATAAGAGGCCAAAGGTTTTCTACTACTGGGACGGGATGAGAGCTGCACACCCTTGATATAATGTGTCACAGCCAAGGTTCCTCAGGCAAAAGAATGACATGAACCTCAGAGGAGAGTTGATCCAAACTTGTTTGAACATCTAGCTGGAACTTATCAAATAATTGTCTGGTTTTCTTCCCCAACATTAGCCATTCAAAGGCACCATCCAGGAAAACTTTTTCTAACTCTCAAAAGGCACAATCAAGCAGAAAAGGACTCAGACCAGAACTGAGTCAACTCCAGTCTACTAACCTATTTCCATCACAGACATGAACTTCATGTCTAGAACTATTCCCCAAAATTGATGGAATTCTGCCCTTGATGGATTTCAGGCCCAGAGGAGAATCTTTACCTTGATTTATCCAAGAACTTCAAAGGGGTAATAAAATCTTCAATGGGAATTAGCTCTTGGCTAGCCTTCTCCAGTTTTCGTATCCTCTTTTTCAAGCGGTCCCTTACTGCTTGATCTCTTTTAGGATCTACCTTCTTCTTCTTTCGTGGAGGTTCTGCTCTAATGGATAAAAAGTAAACAAATGTTTTCATTTTCAATCTCATGAGAGACATAATGCTAAATGAAGTGCCCCATACTTGCACTGAGCTCTCCACTGGGTGAAGGAGTTGTGCTTAGTTCTGACCCCCTACACTCAAAGCACAGGGAGGCAGGTTCCACCCTAATGTCCTTTTGAGAACTGTGTGGGTACCATCAACTCACATGGTAGGTTGTCACATATAAAGTAAGGGAAAGTATTCATCTTTAGGGCTGGGATTCAGGTGTGCATTGGGACTGTATTGAAAAATGGAAACATCAAAATGATAGATTAGAAGCATATGAGTCACATTTTATTTTATTTTATTTTTTTGGTACCGGGGATCGAACTCCGGTCCTTGCGCATGCAAAGCAGGTGATGGAACCACTGAGCTAAATCCCCGGCCCATGAGTCACATTTTAAATGGGTCTTTGATTTATGAAAATGCTTTATGACTAATAAAGGCAATATCGTAAAAGTGACTGGCATGTCTATATTGTCAGGATTTCTTAAGTTTTTCATCTTAGAGCTTTGGCAAAAACCTGTTTTACTCTTAGGAACATCTCCCAGTTATAATTTACTATCAAGAAAACCAGATCGTTTAGTATTAAAATTGAGTCAAGGCGCTGAAAAGAATCCCAGGTGGAAACTTTATTAGTCCTGGAAACACCCTCTCCCCAGAAGAGAAAGAGAAAGGCTCATAGAGAAACAAGCTGTGCCCTTTAAAGCACATAAGACTCCCTTTAAGCTAACTGAGCAAATATTGAAAAGACAGAAAAGCATCTGCCTAAATTCAACTAAGAATAGTTTTGTAAGCTGTGGATTTTGCAAACCAAATATCAAGCAGTTTTGCTTTGTCCCAGTAACATGTACACCTGTTGTGGCCCCCCAGAGAGGTCACAGCCTTCCGTTGTGTTGACACCCCTAAGAGGTCACAGACTTGAGTTTTACCTCATGGGAACGAGTTCCCAGAAGGCGAACAATGAAGCTCGCTGGTGAGTATCTCTGATTTGTGTCCACCAAGTTCCAGGGAGCCTGAAAGAGGCAAGGGTATGTATCAATATTTGATTCTCCCCACTTCACAGTGGGCACAAACCGTGCCCACCAAATGTAGAGGTATTTGTCAGTACTAGATATGATAGCAGGGTCAACGTGGAGATTTTTCTAAACTCTCTATTCAAACACACACACAACTTGGATCAAGGCCCTTACACGTTAGGGTCCTAGGATTCTCAAGACAGACACGATCAGCTGTAATGTCCGTGGAGAAGGACAGTACGGAAGGAGCGCAGAAAAGCCGGGACCGGAATCAGCATGTGCCTTGGGCACCCTGTGACCTAGCCCGTGTCCGGACTCACCCACTTGACAGACGCAGAGCCCGCGCAGAAGATCGCAGCGCCACAGCGGCCATGCCCTCTTCTGACTCCCGTGGGGAGATTCCGGGGGCGCTTCTCTACGATTCTGACCTCGGCGTCTAACACAGACAACCTCAAGCAGCGGAGGTACTCACTCCCGCTTTCTAGCTCCGCCCCCGACGCAGCCCCGCCCCGAGCGTCGCAGGCGTGCGCCACGCACTGTGGGCGCCTCTCACCTCTAGATTCTCAAAGTCTTCCCTTCTGCCTTCTTGGGCGCGGTGAGCCCGCCCGTACGGCAGGAATACCAAAGCTAGCTACTGCCTAGATGTTTGCCCTGCCTGTCCGCCAAGGCCTGGGCCCCGCGGTGTAGCGGGAGTGACCGAAGGGGCGTCTCTCTGTTCCATAGGGTCCACGTGTCCAGGTCTCTTAAAGACGGGCCCAGATCTTCCAGATCTTCCAAATTCGCGCCCGCCTCTGTCTCTCCTGCATCCTCCCCGGGGCTGGCTCATTACTCTCATTCGTCCGCCCGCCGGTGGCTGCATTCCGGCGCCAGCACTCGAGAGATGCCCAATAGTGTTGATGAATGACGGAACCTAGTTAATAAGTCAGACTAAGAACCAGTGAGGTAGAGCTAGTGACAGGCCATCCAGGACACGTCGGCCCCGCCTGGCTCTCTGGACGTCCAGGACGGCCCAGGCTGCTACTCAAGGGTCCGCTTGCCCTCCGCTAGTTCCGGCTGCCCCGTCCCTCGTCACCGGCCACGTCTGGGCTCTACCCAAAGCGAGCCACCTTATGCTGCCCCGCCTGCTAGAGCCCAAACGGCCCGGTTCGGGTGGGAAGTGGTTTCCCGCCGGGGCGATTTGGCAGGTGCGCGCCTTGACTTCCGGCGTTGCCCGGGAGCCGCCGGAGGAGGAGCGGCTCAGGGGATGCGGCTGTGGTGGCGGCGGCCGAGCGCGGGGGGCGACTGTGGTGGCGGCGGGGGGCGCGGGCCGGCTATGGCGCGACGGCACTGAGGGCGTGGGGCGGGCGGCGGCCGGAGGTTCGGCGGCGCGGGAGGAAGCAGCAGCGGTGGCTCCATGGCCCGAGCGCGCTGAGGGACGCGGCTCTCGCCTCAGCCCGGCGGCGGCCGAACAATGAAGCTCCTGAAGCCAACCTGGGTCAACCACAATGGTGAGTGCGCGCAGGGGTCCCGGGAGGCAGATCCTGAAGTGGGGTCAGGGTCTGGATTAAGGCTGGGGTCGCACATGGGCCCTGCCCGCCTTGCCCCAGACGCCCGGTGCCGGGTGCCCGAGCTACGGAACAGGCAAGGGCGGACTTTGTCCTCCGCGCCAGGAAGCTGGCGTTCCCGGGCACGTGCTCTGGGCTGGCTGCAGCGAAGTCTGTCTTCCCTCCGGGCACTGGTGCGAACCCCGCGCTCCCCTCACCCGTGGTCCGCGAAGGAGCCAAGGCCTGGCTCCGGGGAGCAAGCCTGGGCGCCAGCCAAGTTCTCTCACTCATTGGCTCCAGTCAAGATGTGCTCAGATGGTCCTGGGTGTGAAACTCGGGTAGTATCCTCCTTGTGGCCTTTCAGTGTGGGGTGAAGATCTAGAATCTGCAGGAGGGGCAGTTAATGCCCTTGCGGGAGTCAGGAGCTGGTGACAGTGCCCCCACTCGGGAACTGTGATCCCGGAATAGGAAGGCTCAAGTCAAGGTCCCATGGAGGACCAGGAAGACACCACGTTTAATGCTGAGCTCGGGTATTAGGATGACTAAGTTTGGACCTGATAGGGCACAGGTGTGTTTTAGAAGAGGATCGTCCTTAAGCTCTGTGGTGGTGGCTTCAGAGCACTACCTTGGTGGATTGGACTCATCCATCTTGACTCTGGTACAGAGAGACTGTTGGTGGAGTTGTTCTTTACTCCTCAGAGAGGGGAGGAGAGAGGCAACCTTTCCCTGCTAACAGTACTGGAATCCCAGGAAGCATCATAAAGGCACCATCAGGCAAAGGCCACCCCCCCACACACACACTCTGCTGACAGTCATCCTGGTACTGTCTTGTTCCTCATTTCTGCTTTGCAGTGCAACTAGAGGGAGCTACAGTTTTCTTTTAAAGCAACAAGAGTAATGCCCGCGTGGTGGCGCAAGCCTGTGATCCCAGCACTTGGGAGGCTGAGGCAGGAGGATCACTGGGCTCCATAGTGAGTTCAAGGTCAGCCTGAACTACACAGTGAGACCCTGTCTCAAAAACAAAAGAGAGAGAGAGAGAGAATAGACTAGCACTTTGACTTTTTTTGGGGGGGGGGGGTACTGGGGATCGAACTTGGGTCCTTGCGCTTGTGCACCAGGCTTCAAAACCACTGAGCTAAATCCCTGGCCAGACTTTGTTTTTAATACATGCAATTTTTTTCATTTTGAACTTAATCTCAGGATGCTGTATACTACAATCAAACTGAACACATCATATCTTATATTCTTTTGGTCAGAAGTGCTTTTTCCTTTCATCTTCTTGTATGACATCTTCCCCATTTTTTTCAGGGCCTAGCTGAGGTGACTCTTTTGAAGCCATTTCTGCCAGTTTATCCAAATGGATGTGCTGCGTTCAGTTCCTGTGCTATGCTTTGTGTCGAAGTTATGACTACTTTTTTCCATACTTTACAAAGATATAACTAGGTTTACTGTATGGGAAAACATAAGTCTAGAGTTGTGGTTTTATTTCTTCTTTTGATCTCCTGGAAGTGAAAGTTTGAGGGAATTTTATTTTAAATTTTTAAAATGCTTTACCTAAGTCAAGTTTGTGTTATAGCCTTCATTCTTTAGTCTCTCTTCTACCTTCTGCCATATACTTTGTTTTCTGATAATCTCCTTTGTAGAACAGAAGTGCTTTGTTGTTGATTTTCAATACTAGGGCCTTTGCACTGATCTGTATCCCCAGTCTTCTTTTTACTTATTTTGAGACACAGTCTCACTAAGTTGCCCAGGCTAGGCTCCAACTTGTGGTCCTCCTGCCTCAGCTTCCCACACTGCTGAGATTACAGGCATGCACCATCATATCCTGGCTGGGACAGATGTTTATGCTGTGTAAGCAAATGTACATCAAGATGCTTAAGCAATTATCTAGATACAAATGAATGAAAATCTGCAACCAAGTCAGCCGGCAAATGTACCAGCCTGACAGCAATAACAACAGTGGACCGGCAGCTTTCCTGCAATCCTGGGATGGAGCATGATATCTGCTCTACCTTCTTCACTATATGATTGTGAAGTTCAGGTGTGAATAGAGGCATTAAAGCTCTTCCCAAACCGTAAAGTGCTTTAGAAATTTGAAGGATAATAAGTTGTGATAAAAGAATCTGGATGAGGTTTATTTTTTTTAAAAAAAACTTATTCTTTATCAAATTTCTTTTAAAATCTCCTAAAATCAGCCTTGGTCTCATGGAGTGGTCAGGAAGACTGTCAGATAAATTACCATGCTACAGGAGGAAAAAGGATGTTGGTCTGAATAACTCCTGAGCAGGCCTTTATAGATAGAAGTAAGAAGTAGGGGCTGTTGAGGTAGGGGCTTCACAGCCTGAGTTGTAAGTAGTGGCTAGTAAAGTTGTGCTACCTTTGGATGAAAAAACAAAAACTATGATGTTTTGGAAAGCACACCATTGCAGTTTCTGGTTTCCTCACTGTGCATTCATGTTTCCTGTCTTATACAGAACAAGCATACTTTTTCTGTCATCAGAGAGTCCAAAGTGGGAGAAAAAAGCTCAACATTCTTCCCTGGGATGACAATCCATTCAAACAGGGTGGATAAGTTAGCTAAAATAGGGGAGGTTAAAAGCAGAAGGAAGACAGGTATGACAGTGCACAACTGTAACCCCAGTTACTTGGGAGGTTGAGGCAGGAAAATCACAAGTCTGAGGTCAACCTCAGAACTTAGAACCTGTCTCAAAAATTTTTTTTTTGGTACCAGCGATCAGACTTCCTACTCTGCTTGTGAGGCAGGCAGAGGGACCACTGAGCTAAATCCCTGGCCTCAGAATTTTTTAAAAAGCTCAGTGGTAGAATACTTGTCTTGCCTAGTATGTATACAGACCTGAGTTGAATCCCCTGCAAACCGCACCCCCCCAAAAAAAACCCCAAAGTGTTTTTTGTAGTATAAGCATGCTTAGTTTGTTTGTTTACCAGTGAGGGTTGAACCTAAGGCTTTGTACACACTACGCAAGCATTTTATGACTAAGCTACATTCTTGGCTCCTTCCCACTTTGCGATATGTCATTAAATTGCCTAGACTGGCCTTGAATTTTGATCCTCCTGCCTCAGTTTCCCAAGTAGCTGGGATAATAGGCACGCACCATCACACCCAGGTAGTATAGACATACTTTGGTCTTCATTTTCCTGGCAGGTTTCTCAAGATTTCTGAAGTAGGGTTTCTCACCCTTAACGCTGTTAACATTTTGGGTCATGTATCTGTTATGAGTACCCTTTCGGCTGGCCTCTATCCACTACATGCTAGAAATACCTGCTCCCATCACTGATTGTGACAACCAAAAATATCTCCAGACATTGCCAGCATCCACTGCTGCCAGCCAAAATCACCCCCAGTCAAGACATTCTGGTTTAAGATTATCTGTACGTTAATAAATTTTGGTATTGTTGTATTGAAATTTGCCTTAGACAAGGAATCAGACTATTCAAGATGCCATTATTTACTAGTTGTGGATTATTGGGCTTATAACCCTACTTCTAGTTCTTGGCAGAATTGTATGAAGACTCATCTCAATCAGTTTACCCTATACCAAATATAAAAGGCTGTCTTAAGCTATAAAATAATAACTAATACTGTAATGTCTAGATAGAATTTATATACCAGACACTTTACACACATACCCCTTGCCCCTTCTTTTCCTGGATATAGTGTTCTTGACTATATTTTTATTTTAGGTTTGGCCAAAATTTGAAACAGGGTCTTGCTGTGTAGTCCAGGCTGGCATCAAACTCACAGCTATCTGCCTGCCTCAGCTTCCCAAGCGCTGGGATTAGAGGTGTGTGCCACCATCCCACCAATAATAGGATAACTTACTTGCCAGTTAACTACTTGGTTTTGTTGCTTGCCTTGCAAGCACAAGGTCCTGAGTTTAATCCCCCGTAACCCCCCAAAAAAGTAAAACTAAATAATATGACACGAAGTTTGGGTTTTTGTTGTTGTTGGTTTGTTTCCTATTTCTTTGTGCTGATCTGTTCAATGTAGCAAGTAATACTTGCCTTACCTGCTCAGGAAATGTGTTTTCTCTAGTGTCTATCTCTGTCTTGTCTCTCTTCGCTCTCTCCTTTCTCTCTCTCTTTTTGGAAGAGCTATGGATTGAACCCAGGGCCTTTGCACTGAGCTACCTCCTCAGCCCTTTTTTTTTTTTGAGACAGTTTTGCTAAGTTTCCCAGATTGGGCTCAAGCTTTCCATCCTCTTCCCTCATCAACCTAGGATGAGTGCCTGGCTCACAGTGTTTCTTGATGAACTATGCCTGAAGATGATACGGTTGATTTAGGAAAATAACCAGAAAATATCTGAAGAGGATTCAGAAGAAAACTGGTTGAGATTGTGCTTTGGATAATTAATATGCCAATGGAATTTTCTCTATGCACCAAACTTTGAATCTTTGTTGTATGGGAACCCTAAGGTAGCAAGGCTTTCTGTGTATGGAAAGCTGGCTGGAAGGTGGGAGAAATGGGTATTTAGACTGTGTTCTAGAATGCAGGGGAATAGAAACAAAAACTACAGAAATACTATATTCCATGATAGCCTTGGGTGGGGATGGGGGTGGGTCAAAAGCTAAGGGCTATGAGCTGTGGTAGCCCCAGGGAGGAAGGGCTCTTCTCCCAGTCAGATTTGTAGATGTGCCCTTGGGCTGATCCTTGACTTGAGTAGGATTGGGAGTCTGAAAAGGTGCTGCTGCTCTTAGGCAGGACCAAAGGTCAGCAGAGTAAGATCATGTAGGAGGAGAAATAGAGCATGTTAAAGGTATGGCTCAACAGGGAAAGGAGAATGGGGTTAGGAGGCCAAGCCATGATTATCTTCCTTAGAAGCTTGGACTTTCTTCTCTAGGCTTGGAGGAGGAAAACATTGAGGTTTCTGAGGAAACTGGATTAAACACCCCATTTGTGTCTTAGAAAGGCACTGGAGAAGTTAAGGAGGCCATTCCCAGGTTTTGGTGCAAGATGCTGAGAGGCAAGGTCAGGGGTAGGAGAGGTGAGAAAGAGTGGGGAAGCACTGAAGACTGGGTGGGGGTAGAATTAATGGTACTTAGAAGTTATAGGCCAATGACTGTAGATTCAAGTCACTCTCTAAGTTTATTTCTTGAGTGTGCTGCAGAAAGTAACAGTAAGAGTCAGGCGATGGAATTTGCTCAAACATTTTATTTACTTGTAGTAATGGGCATTGAACCTAGAGTCTTATACAGGAGAGCTTTTTTTTATTATTTTGAGACAAGGTCTTGCTAAGTTGATACATTGCCCAGGGTGGGCTCAAATTTAATGATCCTCCTGCTTCAGCCCTTTAAGAGTACTGGGATTGTAGGCATGTGCCAGCGTGCATGGCTTAAACATTCATTCATTCATTCATTGTTGGCCTCTTTTTGGTACCAGGGATCGAACTTGGGTCCTTGTGCTTGCGCAGCAGGTGGCAAAACCACTGAGCTAAATCCCCAGCCCCTCACTGTTGGCTTTTTTGAGACAGAGTCTCACTGTGTAGTCCAGTCTGGCCTCAAACAGAGATCCTCCTGCCTCAGCTTCCCTAGTGCTAGGATTACAGGTATAGGACACCATACCCAGCTTTAAACATTTATTTTAATTTGAGAAGTGGTTGAAAAGATATTTTCACTTTATAAGCAGAACCATAGTTAAATAGCTGGGAGAGGCCTCTGAGTATCTCCTGCCTTGACCACCAAGGCCAGGTAGGGGACCTGGCACCATTGTGTCAATCTCAAGTCTTGTGTGTTACTAGGGAGAGGATACTCTGTGTCTGCCTTTACCTTTCTCTTTTCCCAGAGGTGGCTAGCCTAACCTATTCAACTAGGAGGCTGTTTGCTTATAGACTTCAAAAGTGTTTAGCAAATGAAACAGATCTAGGATGAGTTCTGGGGACTAAAAATTTATGCAAGCACAAATTATCATCCTGCCAAGATCAGCAACAACACCTGGAGGAGTGTCACAGATACTGTGGGTTGCCTGCCTTTTCCTTACTAGTAGAACCCCCAGTTTTTTGTCTGCCTTCTTCTGCAGGCCAACCTATAGAAAGTGTGTTGATATCCCTAAACTGGTATGTAGGAGTGATAAGAATTGTTGAATAATTAATGGCCATGCGATGCCATTCTAGCCAGTAAGACTGGGAGGGAACATCTCTGCTCAGGACTCTGGGGGGACTAGTCTCTTCTGCTGGACTTTACGATTAGCATGCAGCAGGCAGCTTGTGATGGAGGACAAGGTCACACTGAGAAGGAATACTGGAGGAGAAGATAAAAGTACTTAGCTCTAAGCTGCTAAATTTACAAACCTTGAAGCTGACTTATCTCAGGACTTGTTATATGAGTTAGTGAAATACTCATGAAATTCTCTGTGACTTGTAGCAGAAAGAAAATACCTCCAGCAATACAGTTTGCTGATGGAAACCAAAACTGAGTGAGATGAGGTGACCTCCCCAAGATTGCACTAGATGTGAAGAGAATCACGCCCAGACTCTAGCTTGAGCCCAAGCTTTCTCTTTCCAATTTGTTTTGTTTTGTTTCGGTACCGGGGATCGAACTTGGGTCCTTGCGCTTGTGAGGCAGGCGGCGGAACCACTGAGCTAAATCCCCGGCCCCCTCTTTCTAATTTGTCAAGCAGTAGTCTCATGCTGAGGCTGGCCATTTCTGTCCTGGAGAGGATTAGGGCCCTTTTCCTCCTCATAGGGACAGCTTTCAGAACCTACATGGTGTATGTCAGCACCAGGAGTCCATCCCTCCTTCAAAACTTGTTTTATGGCTGTCTGTGTAATTCGGAGTCCCTAGGAGCTTTTAACCTGGTAGATTTCTCTTCAGGTCCTTGGTGAACCTTCTCAGCATTTTGTTTTTTCGGAATTCTCAGGTCATGGGATATCATCAGAATACTTTCGGGGGGAGTGAGAAGGACAGGCCTATGGCCCAGCCTTGGACCTTGAATCTTCCCCTTTGAAGATTCCCCTTGAATCTTCCAATTAGAGGAACTAGATCGTATGCCCTGTCTTGCACTAATCATCATTGCCTACTGGCTTTCATGGGAGAGGGATAAATACTTGAATAAAATTGGGATCTTATTAGAGACCTCCACACTGAGAGTTAGCTGCGAAAAGGCAGAAGCTTTGTCTTGACTCATGCTCTATTCCCAGGGCCAAGAATGGTGCCAGGATACTGCACACATTGCAGTAGTACTAAGTAAATGTTTATGTGAGGTGAATACTGGAAGGAGATGATGGGAGGTGGCATGGGTGAGTGGTCAACAGCATCTGCTACACTTGGTTGGTAAGAGTTGACTTGCTTCAGAAAATATCTTGTTCATCCTCACTGGCTCATAATAGAGCAGACTTTTGGTGGACTCTACTGGAGGATTCCAATGATGAGAGGAAGCACTCTGCCCGAGCCTCTATCTAGGGAGCTCATTTAATTTTTGTTTTTGTGGTACAGGAGATCAAACATATGGGCACTTTACCACTGACATACATTCCAGCCCTTTTTATTTTTTATTTTGATACAAGGTCTCGCTGAGTTGCCCCAGCTGGACTCAAACTTGGTGATCCTCCTGCCTCAGCCTCCCTCTATGTTGGAATTATAGGCATGCACCTTGCCCACTTTAAGAAGCTCATTTACATGATTATGTCATTTGGAACTTTCCATTTTAGGAAGAGGAGTAGATGAAACAGAACATACAGCAAATGGTTTAGAACATCTCTGACAAAAACAAAATCTATTTAGACCAAAACTTTTTCCTCCTAAAAAGCAGTATCTGCCTCTATACATTAATCAATCTAGGATAGGCTAAGTCACAGAGAGGCTCCCATAGCAAAAGCCACTGTAGTGAAGAGGAGCAGGCCTCCTTTGAGAACCAGATAGATCTTTGGAACAGATTCCAGGCCTGTGATGTGCTCCCAACAAAGACACTGCATAAATGGGACTTTCAATAAATTTACTCGTTCAACAAATACTGAGTGCCAGCCGTCTACCAGCGCTGGCTCTAAGAACTGCAAACAGCAGTGAAGCAGCATGCCATGCTCTGTGGAGTGGTGGCACATGATACATTCTTATCATTGACACTGGAGTGAGCATCTGCTGGGGATGTCGTGTGTACTGTAAAAGGGAGGTGTAAGAGAACTGCCTACTGTAGAAACATGGCAGACAACCCAAACAAGAGCCATTACAGAGAGCTGTAGCCAGGTTAATGAGAGGAGAATCAGCAGACATAGAGATGGGGAATGCTGATGTGGGGGAGAGGTAAAAGAATCTTAAACAGGATAACTTGAGAAAATGTGAATAAGAAGGTAAAATCGGAGCAAAGACCTTGTGGCGGAGGTTAAATCTGGGCTGGAGATACTTGCATGCGAAAGTATTATTGGGGAGTACTCTTGGGATCCACACTTGGGGATGGAGTGAGAAAACGGATGGACAAATGTAGCTCAGTGTGAAGGCCCTGGGTTCAATCCCCGTTACCAAAGGGAAAAAAAAAAATCCAAGACACTTGTGTTCCCATCTTATAAATAATGTGTTTTTATATTAGATGCTATATTTTGTATAATACATAGAATATTATATAACTGATACAATATATTATATATTATGTATTATGCATACACGTATAAGTTTTCTTTCTATATTTTTTGAGAAAGCCTCTTGCTGTGCAGTCCAGGCTGGTCTTTTTTTTTTTTTTTTTTTGGTGCTGGGGATTGAACTCGGGTCCTTGTGCTTGCGAAGCAGGCGGCGGAACCACTGAGCTAAATCCCCAGCCCCTAGGCTGGTCTTGAATGCCTTATGTAGCCCATCAAACTTGTAATCTTGGTTTTTTTTGGTACCGGGGATCTAACTCAGGTCCTTGCACTTGCAAGGCAGGTGATGGAACCACTGAGCTAGATCCCTGGCCCAAACTTGTAATCTTGCCTTAGCCTCCTGGGTACGGGGATTACAAGCATGTGCCACCATGCCTGGCTAGGAAAATTCTTCTTAGGTATAATTTACATAATAAAATGCCCAGACCTTAAGTAGACAAGTTAATGGATTTTAACAAATGAATTCATAACCTGTTCTTTGGTCAAGATAAGGAAAACTTACATTTTCCTAGAAAGTTCAAGTTATGGATATATTGGGAAGGTAGAGTCAATGGGGTGGAAAGTGGCTTATAGTAAAGAATGGATGGATAGCTTCTATGAGAAGGGAGTTACTGTCAGCTGAGCTTAGTAATTCTGCAAAAACAGATTTGAGGGTAGCTTCTGGATTCAAATTTAGATGGTATGTGCCAAATGGGGCCTTCCATAACCAGTTGTTTGCTGAGTATGGTCTCTCTTACCTTCTTTCTTCCGAAGTCACTAGAGTTCCATTCTAAAATTGTTGTTAGGGAATAGAACAAACATCTGAATTTTCACCTACTGACCATCGTCAGGTGTAATTACACTGGTATACTACTTATATTGTATTATGTGTGGATTTAGACGATGAGGCACTTTACAATTTTTGCTTTTATAGAATTTAAAATAACTTTCCTCATTATAAAAATAACATGTTCAACTTAGGAAAAATTAGAAAATGCAAAAAGGAAATCACATTGTTAAGACTATTTTTAATGTGGTTTTTCAGAACATTTGTAAAAAAATAATTTGGTGATTTAGTCTTTAAAAAAGAATACAAAGGGGGCCGGGGATTTAGCTCAGTGGGTCCGCCGCTTGTGTCGCAAGCACAAGGTCCCAAGTTTGATCCATGATACCAAAAGTAAATAAGTAAGTGCAAGTCAGGCATGATGGGGCACATCTGTAGTCCCAGCAGTCTGGGGGACTAAGATAGTAGGATCCCAAGTTCAATCCCATCCTGGGTAATTTAGCAAGAACCTGTCTAAAAAAATTTGTTTCCGGTACCGGGGATCGAATTGAGGACCTTGTGCTTGCCAGGCAGGTGTGGCGCCTCTGAGCTACATCCCCAGCCTCCATGTCTCAAAATTTTAAAAAAGGATTGGGGATGTATCTCAGGGCAAAGGCCCTGGGTTCAATCCCCAGTACTGAAAAAAAACTGGAGTACACATCACATTATAAAAGTATCTGGCTCTTCTGCCACCATTTTAAATCCAGCTCCACACAACGCTCTGCCGCCACCAGCACCCCCACCCCTACCGACCGCTCCTGCCCCCATGGAGGACATGAGGGAGTACAGCAATAAAGAGGAGTTCGCCGAGGGCTCCAAGATCAACGCAAAAACCAGCAGGATGACGGTAACATGTTTATTGGAGGCTTGAGCTGGGATACAGGCAAGAAAGATCTGTCGGAATATTTGTCTTGATTTGGGGAAGTTGTAGACTGCACAATTAAAACAGACCCAGTCACTGGAAGATCAAGAGGGTTTGGATTTGTGCTTTTCAAAGATGCTGCTAGAGTAACCACAAGGTCCCAAGTTCCATCCCCGGTACCAAAAAAACAAGCCAAACAAACAGATGCTACTAGCGTTGATAAGGTTTTGGAACTAAAAGAACACAAACTGGATGGAAAATTGATAGAACCCAAGACAAGGAAAGCTTTAAAAGGGAAAGAACCCCCCAAAAAGGTTTTTGTGGGTGGATTGAGCCCAGATACTTCTGAAGAACAAATTAAAGAATATTTTGGAGCCTTTAGAGAGATTGAAAATATTGAACTTCCCATGGACACAAAAACAAATGAAAGGAGGGCTGGGGATTTAGCTCAGTGGTTCCACTGCCTGCCTCACAAGCGCAAGGTCCCAAGTTCGATCTCTGGTACCAAAAAAAAAAAATTGAGCAGAACAATTACAATAAAGACAAAGCAAACAAGTTTCAAAAACAAATGTAAGGAGATGATTTTGTTTTATCACATACACAGATGAAGAGCCAGTCGAGAAATTGTTAGAAAGCAGATACCACCAAATTGGTTCTGGAAAGTGTGAAATCAAAGTTGCACAACCCAAAGAGATATATCAGCAGAAACAGCAACAACAAAAAGGAGGAAGAGGTGCTGCAGCTGGTGGGCGAGAGGATACTAGGGGTCGAGGCTGAGGTCAGGGCCAAAACTGAAACCAAGGATTTAATAATTTATGATCGGGGATATGGAAATTATAATAGTGCCTATGGTGGTGATCAAAACTATAGTGGCTATGGCGGATATGATTATACTGGGTATAACTGTGGGAACTATGGATATGGACAGGGATATGCAGACTACAGTGGTCAACAGAGCACTTATGGCAAGGCATCTAGAGGGGGTGGCAATCACCAAAATAAAATAATTACCAGCCATATTAAAGAGGAAGACATTGGAGAAAACAGGAGATGCTAAAGATATCTTTTTTTTTTTTTTTTTTTTTTTTTGTTACCGGGGATCGAACTCGGGTCTTTACTCTTGCACAGCAGGTGGCAAAACCACTGAGCTAAATCCCCGGCCCAATGCTAAAGATATCTTGCAGGATGACATTGAAGATTGGTCTTCTGTTGTTCTGATGATTATTTTGTAAAAGACTTTCTAGTGTACAAGACACAACTGTATCCAACTGTGTATAGCTGCCAATTAGTTTCTTTGTTTTTACTTTGTCCTTTGCTATGTGTTATGACTCAGTGTGGATTTGTGTTTATACAAATTTTATTTGTGGGCTGGGGATTTAGCACAGTGGTTTCACCGCCTGCCCCACAAGCACAAGGACCGGAGTTCAATCCCCAGTACCAAAAAAAATTTTTTTTCTTTGTATGATTTCATGTTAAACCCCAAATAAATGCTTCCTTATGTGATTGTTGAAAATAAATAAATAAATAAAAATATCTGTATTTTTTAGAGCTTAGCCAATCTCTATTACTATAGCAAAATCATTTTTCTGTGTGACCCCTTAAAAGACCACACATTGGGGGCCGGGGATTTAGCTCAGTGGTTTCTCCGCCTGCTGCGCAAGCGCAAGGACCCGAGTTCCATCTCCGGTACCAAAAAAAAAAAAAAAAAAAGACCACACATTGTACATGTAACTGAAATAACTAAAATGTTGCTGTGTGTTTCTCACTTAAAGCATACCCTATGATATGTTGGCAAATGTTGCAGAAGTGATTGATGTCTCTAAATGATATACCTCCTTGCTTTCTCTTACATTAGTTGGAGGCAAAAAAAAAAAAATCAGTTGTGTAGTTGCTACAGTTTTCATCCTGTGTTGTATGTTTTCAGTCTGTCAACTATTTGACACCTATGAGATGTCAGTGTGATGCTTACTAAAGACTGGGAGAAGTTTTTGTGGTGGAAAGTGATAGAGATAACAACAGCAGATGATTCTGTGAGACAGCTAAGGGTGTGCTCCCACCTGCAGGTAGCAGTTGAAATGAGTCCCCATTCCTGGGTATTAGAAGCCTGCCCCCCAGAAATTGAGATACTCTTGAAACTGAAGGAGGGGGTTGAATTTAGTACTTTTATTGTGGACTTCCTTCAGACGTTCAGCAACTGTTGTATGACTAATTTGTGCCAAGTGACAGATCACATACTGGGGATAAATCAATAAATAAAACAGACAAAAATTCCTAAGCTCTTGTGGTTTATACTGTGCTGAGTGGGGTCCACAGACATACAATAAAGGAAAGTAGGGGCCAGGGATTTAGCTCAGTGGTTTCACCACCTGCTACGCAAGCTCAAGTACGAGTTCGATCCCCAGTATTAAAAAAAAAAAGGAAAGTAGTCAGCTTGAAGAAGTTAATTTGCAAAAAATGAAAAATTAAAAAAAAGTTAATTTGCATAAAGGTCACATTTATGTGCTTAGGTGATAAGTTTCTCCAGAGGGGCCAGTGGCTATGGAGTATACTGTCACATGGCCAAGAAAAACATTGGTTGTTTTGTTTTGTTTTGTTTCCTCTCTGTATCGAGGATCAAACTCAGGACCTTGCTAGGCAGGTGTGGTGCCACTGAGCTACATCCTCAGCCCAACATTGGTTTTATTATCACTTACTGGTATTTTGATGTTTACCTTTATTACTTTTGTTTTTCTTTTTCCCTGGTACTGGGGATTGAACTCAGTACCTTGTGTTTGCCAGGCAGGCATAACACTACTGAACTATATCCCTGGCTGTACTTTTAGATATTAATACACAAACATATGTAGTTTTAAAAAACAGGCTTTATATGTGTATTTTTGTTTCTTACACGTGTGTGAGATCATTCTAGATTCATAGGAGTTATATAAAATGTAGATCTTTTGTGCCACTTTGCCATTTCTCTTATTGGTAACATTTTGAAAAATTGTAACATAATACTACATTGACATCAACACAAACCCCTATCTTACTCAGATTACTCTAGTTTTATTTTACTCATTTGTGTGTGTGTGTGTGTGTCATTCTATACAATTTCTTTGTGCTTTTTATTGGTATGTTTTAGATATAGTTAAATAATAACGTTCATCATAGGAAATTTTTACCTGTACATGATTTTTTTTTTTTTTTGGTACTGAGGATCGAACTCAGGTCCTTGCACTTGTGCAGCAGGTGGCAAAACCACTGAGCTAAATCCCTGGTTCATGTACATGACATATCTTGCTTCTTCTTTAATTCCCATTCCTCTCCCCTCCATCCCTTTCTCCTTATTTACAAAAGCTTTGTTTCTGTTTTTTTCCTTCTATTCTCTTTTTTGTCTTGTCCCTTCTTTCCTTTCCCCTTCCTCCCTCCCTTGGTCCCCTTCTCATTTGAAAATTTTCTTTCCATTTCCACATATGTATTATAAATTTTGGTCCTTCCATATATGTGTGGTTCTATTTCTAGATTCTCTGTTTTATTCAAATGATCTATATGTCTTTCCTTACATCAACACTGCCTTGATTACTGTAGCTTTAGAAGAAGTCTTAAAATTGGGTACTAAACATCTTCCAACACTGTTT
>NW_004624747.1:60195-80251 GCF_000247695.1 Heterocephalus glaber | reverse complement strand
GTATTTTATACCTAAAATGTACCAATAAAGTTAATGGGGAAAAAAAAATTTTGGTCATTATTTACACTTTTGGTTTCTCATACCTGAGAAACAGTGCGGTATTTAAACACATGTCTGATTTATCTGACTTAAGAGTATGTTTTCAAGATGCATCCTTTTAGCTAGAAATGTCTGAAGCTCATCCTTTATGGCAGTGTAGTACTTCATTGTTTAAAAAAAACACATCTGCTCTATCCATTCATCAGTTGATGGGCATTTGGGCTGTTTCCAAGATTTAGCTATTATAAAATGTGCTGCTATAAACATGGATGTGCATATATCACTGTGATAGGATACTTTTAATTCTTTCAGGAAGATACTAAGGGAATAGCAGGGTCAGACGGAACCTCTAGTTTTAAGTTTTTTGAGGAATCTCCACACTGATTTCCACAGTGGTTGCACCAGTCTACACTCCCACCAACAGTGGGGAAGGGTTCCTTTTTCCCCACAACCCCTCCAGCATTTGTTATTGTTTGATTTCTTGCTAACAGCCATTCTTTCTGGAATGAGATGGGATCTCAGTGTTCCCCCCCACCCCGCCTCGGGATCGAACTCAGGACCTTGCGCTTACTAGGCAGGCACTGATGCCACTGAGCTAAATCCCTGGCCCTTCAGCGTTGTTTTAATTTGCGTCTCTCGAATGACCAGTGATGTGATGTTGAACTTTTTTTTATATATTTATTTGTTTCTACTTCTTCATCTGAGAAGTGTCTATTCAATAATTTCAGATGCCCATTTTTGGGTTGAGTCTTTAAGTTTGGGAGGTCTTGATTTTTTTTAGTTCTTTATATATTCTAGATAGTAGTTCTTTGAGGAATAGCTGGCAAAAAAATTTTCCCACACTGTGGGTTGTCTCTTCACTCTATTGGTGGTTTCTTTTGCTATGCAAAAGCTTTTTAATGAGATGAGGTCCCAGTTGTTGATTCTTTGAAGTATTTCGTGCGGTGCCACTGAGCTGAATCCCCAGCTGTTGCTGATTTTAGAGTGAAAGCTTTCCGTTTTTGTCCTTTTAGGGGTTTTTTTGTTTTTTGTTTGTTTGTTTTGCAATACCAGGGATCAAATGCAGGACCTCGCACTTGCCAGGCAGGTGCGGTGCCACTGGGCTACATCCCCAGTACAATTTTTGCCCTTTTATTATGATGTTGGCTGTTGGTTTGTTGTAGATGGCTTTTATCAGATTGATATAAAGACCATCTATACCAATTTTCTGTAGGATTTTTATCACTAATGAGTGTTGGACCTTGTCAAATGCTTTTGTTGCATCTATTGAGAGGATAATATGATTTTTGTCCTTGGCTCTGTTAATACAGTGCATTACATTTATTGATTTGCATATGTTGAACCACCCCTGCATCCCTGGGATGAATCCTACTTGGTTATGGTGTATAACCTTCTTGATGATTTGCTGCACTGTTTGCCAGTATCTTATTAAGGATTTTTGTGTCTCTGTTCATTAGGGAGATTGGCCTGTAGTTCCCTTTTTTGGTTGGATCCTTCTTTGGTTTTGTTACTGGGGTAATGCTTGCTTCCAGGAATGAATTTGGGAGTATTGCTTCCCTTTCAATTTCCCTTAAAGAGTTTGAGAAGTAGTGCCATTAGGTCTTCTCTAAATTTCTTACAGAATTCAGCGATGAATCCATCAGGGCTTGGGCTTTTCTTTGTTGGTAAATTTTTAATTACATTTTCAATTTCATTGACTGATATTGGTTTATTTAGAATTTTTATATTGTTTTGATTCAGCTTTGGTAATTCATATGTAACTAGGAATTTGTCCATTTCTTCTGTGTTTTCTATCTTATAATACAGGTTCTTAAAGTAGGTACTGATGATCTTGTGGATTTCTTTTTTTTTTTTCTTTTAATCTTCTGGATTTCTGTAGGATCTGTTGTGATTTCACCCATTTCATTCCTAATTGCATGGATTTGAGTCTTTCCCTTTGTTTTATACAGTTGGCCAATTTTATTTAACCTTTCCAAGAACCAACTGTTCGATTCATTGATTCTTTGTATTGTTTTCTAAGTCTCCATTGCACTAATTTCTGCTCTGATCTTTATAATTTTCACCCTGGTACGAGTTTTGGGCTTGACTTGCTCTTCTTTTTCTAGAAGCTTGAGGTTCAACATTAGGTTGTTTATTTGAGCTCGCTCTGTTTTTCTGATAAGGGAATTCACCACTATAAATTTCCCTCATAAGATTGCTTTCACTGTGTCTCATAAGTTCCAATGTGTTGTATTGGCATTATCGTTTAATTGTATAAACTGGTTCTTTAATTTCTTTTGTGACACATTGGTTGTTCAGGAGGGTGTTATCTCATTTCCTTGTGTTTATGATGTTCTTATGGTTTCTTTTGCCATCGATTTCCAATTTCATTGCACTATGATCTAATAATATACATGGGATAATTTCAATTCCTTTGCATGTACTTAAGCGTGTTCTATGTGCTAGTATGTGGTCTATTTTGGAGAATACCCCATGTGCAACTGAGAAGAATGTGTACTCTGATGTTGTGGGGGGAACACTATAAACATCTACTAAGTCCATTTGTTCAAAAGTTTGGTTCAGTTTTGGTATTTGTTTTCTTTGTCTAGTTGATGTATTTGTGACAGTGGGGTGTTAAGGTCCCCCATTGCAATTGTATTAGTGTTTATTTGATTTTCCATGTCCATTAAAATTTGTTTTATATAATTGGGTGCACAGGTATTTGGTGCGTATATATTTATGACTGTTATCTCTTCTCTTGGATTGTTCCCTTTACAAGGATGTTCCCGTTACAAGGACCTTCTTTGTCTCTTCTGATCAGTATTGACTTGAAATCTCCTTTGTCTGCAAATAAAACAGCTACCCCTACTTTTTTCCAGGTTCCTGTTGCATGGAGTAATGTTTTCCTCCCTTTGACTTTCAGTCTATGAATTTCTTTTTGAATTAAATGTGTTTCTTGTATGCAACATATTGTTGGGGTCTTGCTTCTTGATCTATTCTGCCAGTCTTTCTTTTTTGATTGTTGAATTGAGACCATTTACATTGATGGTTATAACTGATATGTATTGACTTATCCTTGTCAAGTTATTTTCCTGTTGTTAGTTCCTTTATTTTCCTCTCTATTTACTTGGTGGCCTTGCCTGGTAGATTCCTTCTGTTAGGGTTCATGGAGTTGTAGTTCTTGTTATCTCTTTCACGAATGTCCTCCAGAACATTTTGGAGAGCTGGTTTTGTGGTCATGAATTTCTTCAGGTGTTCTTTGTCATAGAAGTATCTTTTGAAAGATAGTTTAGTGGGCTATATCAATCTGGGTTGGAGATTGTTTTCTTTGAGGGCTTAAAGTACTTCACTGTAAGCTCTCCTTGACTTGATTGCTCTTTTTTCAGTTTTTAATATAGGGTCTCTCTGTTGCGCAGACTGGGCTCCGATTTGTAATCTTCCTTCAGCCTCCCTTCTAACATAACCTATATAAATAGTCATACACTATTAATCTTTTTGTGAATGGCCTATTTCATTCAGCATGTCTTTGAAGGTCATGCATACTATAGCATATAAAAACTTATCTTTCCAGGGCTGGGGACTTAACTCAGTGGTTCCACTGCCTGCCTCGCAAGCAAAAGGACACCCGAGTTCAATCCCTGGTACCAAAAACAAAAACAAAAACAAAAACTATCTTTCCTTTAAAAGGCTGAATAATATTCCATTGTATGGATGTACCCTACTTTGTTTACCTGTCCATCTGTCATTGGATGCTTGAGTTAACTCCCAATCTCTTGACTATTGTCAATAATGCTGCCAGAACATGGATATATAAAAATTTCTTGAAAGAGCTGGGTGTGGTGGCACACACCTGTAATCCCAGCACTTGGGAGGCTGAGGCAGGAGTATCACCCCAAGTTCAAGGCCAGCCTGGGCTACATACATAGTGAGTTCTGGGCCAGCCTGAAGTACAAAGGGAAACCCTGCCTCAAAAAACCAAAAAAAAAAAAAAAAAGAAATTTTTTTCTTGAAGATCTTGCTTTTGGCTCATTTGAATATATACTCAGATGGCATTGCTGGATCATAATAATTCTATCATTAATTTTATTTATTTATTTGGTACCAGGGATCGAACTTGGGACCTTGTGCTTACAAGACAGGCACTGGAACAACTGAGCTAAATCCCCAGCCCTCTATCATTAAGTTTTTGAGAAACCATTCTACTGTTTTCTATTGCAGCTGCTGCATTTTACATTTCCCCCAGTAGTGCAAAAGGATTCCAATTCTGTACGTGCATGCTTCTTGACTGCTTGAATGTCTTCTTTGGAGAAATGTCTCCTATTCTGTGGATTGCCTTTCTACCTTTTTGGTAGTTGCCCTTAATGCACAAAAAATTTTAATTTTCTTGAAGTCCATTTTGTCTTTAATTGCCTGTGCTTTTGGTATCATACCTAAAAAAATCATTGACAAGTCCAGTGTCATAATGCTTTTCCAGTATGTTTTCTTCTAAGAGTTTTCTGGCTTTATGTCTTAACATTTATTTTTTGTTTGGTTGGTTTTTTTGAGACAGGGTCTCACTATGTAGTCCCGGCTGGCCTTGAACTCACTATGAAGCCTAGGCTAGCCTTGAACTCACAGCAGTCCTCCTGCCTCAGCCTCGCAAGTGCTAGGATTACAAGCATGCACCACCCCACCCAGCCAGGTCTTACATTTAGGTCTTCAATTCATTTTGAATTAGTTTTTGTTAGGTAAGGATTCAACTTCATTCTTTTGTGTGTGTGCAGTTTTCCAAACAGTTGTTAAAGAGACAGTGTCCTTTCCCCATTGAGTGGTTTTGGCACACTTGTCAGCAGTCAGCTGACTAGGGGTATAAGCTCAGCCATAGAGTGTGCACATAAGTACCTGTGTGTAATCTACAGCACCAACAGCAAAAACAAATATAAAAATCAGTTGACCTTATACATAAGGCTCCATGTTAGTTTTCATTGGCCTATGTGTCTGTCTTCATGCTAGCCCCACGCTATGATTACTATAGCTTTGTAAGAAGTTTTGAAATCAGAAAGTGTGAATTTCCAACTTTGTTCTTTTTAAAGATTCTGTCCTCTCTTTAGGGCTCCTTAATATTTCATATAAATTTAAGATAGATTTTTTTTTATTTCAGCAAAATATGTTGTGGAATTTCAAAAGAGATTGCATTAAATCTATAGATGATTTGGGGTAGTTTTGGGTTGGTTAGTTGGTTGGTTTGTACCAGGCATTGAACTCACTTCTTGGGTAATTTTGAGATCTTAAAGTTATTAAGTCTTCCAGTACATGAACAAAGGATGTCTTTCATTTATTTTTGTCTTTTATTTTCTCTAATTGTTTTATTGGATTTGATTCTATTATAAATGAATTTTTTTGTTACTTTCAAGAGATAATTTATTTACAATTACAAAAGTCTTTAACAACACTTCTTGGTAGAATTTTTAAAATTCAGAATCTAGAATTTTGCATCACATATAAAGAGCTGATTAAAATAAAGAATAAGAATCAGACATGGTGATGCATGCTTGTAATAATCCCAGCAGTCAGGAGGCTTAGGTGGGAGAATAGCAAGTTTGACCCCAGCCTGGGCTACATAGCACCTGTCTGGGAAGGAAGGAAGAAAGGGGAGGAGGGAAAGAGGTAGGGAGAGAGAGTATAAATGGAATTGTTTTCTTAATTTCTCTTTCACATTTTATTGTTAGTGTATAGAAGTGCAGCTGATTTTTGTTTAATAATTTAATTTGGAAGGGGTGGAGTTGAGACAGGATCACTCCTAGGCTAGTCTTGAACTCAGCTCCTGCCTCAGCCTCCTGGGTACTGAGAGTATAAGTGTGTACCATAACACATGGCTTGTTTATTAATTTTGTAACCTACAACTCTGCTGAATTCTTCTATTGACATTAACAGGATTGGTGTGTTTTAGGGGGTGTAAATTATTTTTGTTTTTATTTTGATACTGTGGATTGAACCCAAGACATCACACATACTAAGCATATGCTCTGCCACTGAGCTACATCCTCAGCCACATTAGTAGTATTTTTGTGGAATATTTTGGGTTTTCTACATTTAAATCTATATGTAGATCACCTACATACTTTCTGTTTTTATATTTTTTACAACTATTCAATAAATGCTTTGATCATTTACCTACTTTAAATTCTTTTTTTTTTTTTAGTTTTTTGAGACAGGTCTTGCTATGTAGTTCAAACTGGCCTCAGACTTCTTGAATATGCAGAAGTCCTCCTGCCTCAGCCTCCCAAGTGCTGGGTTTACAGGCATGCACCACCATACCTGGCCTTTAAATTCTAAATTTGCTGATGTTTGTTAAACCAAATTCTCTTGGTGGTTCCCAGGAGAACAGTACAGTGAGTAAATGCCTTCTCTGAGCTCTACTCCAGCTGAACTTTCACACACACACGTCCCAATCTGATCTACCCACTGAGGCATCAGTATAAAAGCCCAGAAAGCCAGGTGTGGTGGCGCATACCTGTAGTACCAGCTACTTGGGAAATTGAGTCAAAAGAATTACTTGAGCCCAGAAGTTCAAGGCCTGCCTGGGCAACATAGTGAGAGCCCATCTTTAAAAAAAAAAGTCAGGTGTGATGACACACAGCTGTAATCCCAGCACTTGAGAGGCTGAGACGGAGGATCACTGGGAGCTTAAGACCAGCTTGCACTACAAAGTGAGACCCTGTTGGTGGGGAGAGGCTCAGAATTTTGGGGGGGGGGGATTGGTTTTTTTTGGTACCGGGGATCGAACTCAGGACCTTGCGCTTTCGAGGCAGGCGCCAGAACCACTGAGCTAAATCCCCAGCCCTAGGCTCAGAATTTTTTACAACTCAATCCACCAGGCAGTATCCTCTGGCTACCTCTCTGCCCAGTTTGTGTTTGCATATTTGGAATTCTTTCCCTCCAAGAATCTTTGTCCTAATATAAAGGAGGAAACAATTTTACTTTATCTTCCATGCTTATATGTAGTCCTAGCTGGCCTTGAACTTGTTATTCTCCTGCCACATGAGTGTAGGAATTACAAATGTGAGCCACCACTTGTGACTTGATTTATATTTTGTCTGCATCTATATAAAGAAAGGCTTAGAGGTAGTTGGGGGTTCACCCTTATCATTATCAGGCTGTGCCACAGGGAAAGTTCTCTAGCCAAACTGGAAGATCTTTCTCAGCTCCACTCAGAGAGATCTTTAGAAAAGGCCCCTTCCTACTGACAGGATGTGAATGACTGCCTTCTGGGACTGAAAAGCCTAGTGGTACAAGAAGTAGGGAGCAGGTGCTTTATGTAGGTAAGTCCAGTACCATATTTCATCTAGTCTGCTGTGTATCACTAAGAAGGGAAACACTGTCCACTCGGGTCCTTGCACTTGCGCAGCAGGTGGCGAAACCACTGAGCTAAATCCTCAGCCCAAAATAGGGTTTTTTTGGTACTGGGGATCGAACTCTGGTCCTTGCGCTTGCGCAGCAGGCGACAAAACCACTGAGCTAAATCCCTGGCCCTTGAGAAATGTTGAAACATGAAACAGATGCATCTTAGAATCAATATGATAGTGTCTTAATTCTTTTTTTTTTTTTTTTTGGAATGGGGGATCGAACTTGGGACCTTGCGCTTGTGAGGCAGGTGGCAAAATCACTGAGCTACATCCCTGGCCCTCCTAATCTTTTTAACAAGGTACATATAAGGGTGAATATGTCCTCACCACTTTTGCAGATTAAGAAAATGGTATTTGAGGGGCCGGGGATGTAGCTCAGTGGCACCACTCCTGCCTTGCAGGCACAAGTTCCTGAATTCGATCCCTGGTACCAAAAAGAATAAGAAAAGAGAAACCGATATTTGGGGAGATGAAATAATTTACTCAAGGCTATGTTGCTGGTAGTAGGCAGGAGTGAGGATGCAACCCAGGGAGGTTTAATGCTAAAACCTACACATGTTCCCAACTCTCATTTTCATTGTCTCCTAATGCAGTTACAGTGAACCTTTTAGAAAGTTCCCATTCTGCAACCCAAAACCCACTTATATCACGAAGTGCTAACACTGTAATTAAACCTGAATACTAAGGTTTTAGTTTAGAAAAAATAACTTATACATTAACATCTTTGGTCTTAAAAACCAAATAACACGCATGCCATAGGTTGCGTACCACCGCCCTAGATCCTTGTGCTCCCCTAGTCATCCATAAAGTGACTGTGGAGCTGGCTGGGCTTGGTAGCACATGCCTGTGTTCCTACCACGTAGGAGGCTGAGGCAGAAGGATTACTGCAAGTTCAAGACCAGCCTGTATTACAGAGCGAGACCCTGTCTCAAAAAAGAGAAAAAGTGATTGTGGAGCCAGAATTGACCTTGGCATTCCCATTCTTCAGAAGTACCTTTAGATAAAGATCCGAGCTCCTTAATGGTGCCTTGCTGGACCCTGCATGTCTCTCTTGAGCTCTGCTCTGTAGCACCACATCAGGGCATTCTTCCATTCCATGCAGTCAGTCTTCTCTCTGACTCCTCCTCAGCCTTTGAAATTCAGTTCAAGTTTTTGTTTGTTTGTTTTTCTTTCAGTACCAGGGATCTGATCAAACTCAAGACCTTGTGCTTTCGAGGCAAGCCCCGGTGCCACTGAGCTAAATCCTGGCCCTTTTGTTTATTTTTTATGTTCAGTATTATTGGCTATCTTACCACTGGTGTTCTTGTAATTGTCTGCAAATCTGGCAGCTTCCTAAGGGCAGAGGCTATGACATACTTATCTTTACTTTCTCATTGCCTAGCCCAGAATCAGACACATTTGTATGTATCTACAAATACAGACTAGGTGAGAAAGTATTGTTGATGATGCAAATGATTCAGCCTGTGTATGCTCTTGGGTATTCAGGAAGGCCTGTGACATGGAAGTGTTTCTGATATACTTCCTGGGAAGGCTGGTTCTATAGGTTGTCTTACAGACTTACAGGACTGTAAAGCTGTCTGAGGGCCAGGGACTCTTCCCCAATACCTGTCATGACATATGTTTCATCCCATAGAACTTCTGTGGTTAAAATCACAAATGCTCACCTCAAGTTGGCTAAAGCAGAAAAGTGAACAAATGGGCATTTTGGGTTATCTCCTGTTGTATGAGAGACTACCCCAAAACTTATGAGCTTAAAGCAAACATTTTTATTATTTGCTCATGGTTCTGCAGTTTGACAGAGCCTACTAGGTTCAGCTCATCTCAGCTCTATGGAGTCTTCTGGGATGGCCTGAGCAGCTTAGGGCTAGCACCTTGCCTATGTCCAGGGCCATGATACTTACTGGGCTCCTTGATCATCTCCATGTGGCCAGCTTGGGCTTCTAAGCATGGTGGTCTCAAGGTAGTTGGACTCCTCACATGGGAAATTAGATTTCTGGATTTTTCCAGAGTGCAAAAGTGGAACTGCTAGATCTTCTTTAGGCTTTAACTTAGAGCTAGAGCAGCAGTGCATCTGTCACATCCTCTTAGTTAAAGCATGTCATTGCACCAATCCCAATTCAAGGCACATACGGTCAGGAGTCCTAGAGAAATGTGGTTCATTGGAGACTGCTGACGTAGCAAAGCAGTGGTCTCTCACATAACCTGTGGACTTTAAGTGTCCAGCACAGCAAGCCCAACAGCTCTCATCAGATCATCAGGACTAGGTATGATTACCTGCACATTCACATACTCTCCACCCACCTTTGCTTTCCATATGTAGGCTTTGCATGAATTCCCTCCAGGCAATGTCATCCCTACCTTCACACCAGCACTATCTGTCACTTAGCTGGGCTATAAAACTTAGTATTTAAAGCCTCCGGCTCTGGAGCCAGATACCTGGACTCTACCAGGCAGCTGTGTAGCTTTGGGCAACTTTTCAAACCTGTGTGCCTTTGTTTCCTCCTCCTTGTGTAAAATGAAAATATCAAAAGTATCTGTCAGAGAAAATTTTGAGAATGGCTGGGTGTTATGCCTCCTGCAGAGTTTGAAGGGCTGATCAAAGGCTCAAGAACATGTCCTGGGCTGGGGAGAATTGGTTCTGACCTTCAAAAGGCAGTGCTTTATGGGATATACCCTAATATGGCTCCAGCTCTCCTGGAATGAACCTCCAGGCCCTGGCTTATGGCACCTACCCCAGCAGACACCCATACAGGTAGCTGTACTGCTGGGACCAAGTCTCACCTTCTACTCTCTTTACCATACTTCTTCTAAATTTCACACAACTCATAGTAGTAATAATTTATCACTGCATGCTGCTATTGTCTGGCAGAACTCACAACCTACATCGCAGTGCTGGGTGTCACAATTGGTCTTCCAGCTCATCACATCTATTGGAGCAATATCATTTGCATGGCTTGAAACTGCACTCACAAACCAGGCATGGTGGCACATGCCTGTAATCCAAGCACTAGGAGCCTGTGGAAGGAGGTTTACTGCAAGTTTGAGGCCAGTACAGAGTGAGTTCAAGGCTAATCTGAACTGTATAGCGGTATCCTGTCTCCAAAACGGGGAGTGGAGAGGGGAGAGAAAGTGAGAAAGTAACTGGACCCACAGCTTCAAATCCCTTTCCTTCCTTCCTTTGCAGTGTAAGGGGTTGAACTCATCCCACCTGCACTTGTCGTGTAATTTTATAGACGTTGGCTTTTATCCCAAGTATCCATGCTACCTTGTCTTAGATGACAGAAGCAGAATGTTTTCAATTAAGTGATGGTTGGCAACAGCTTCTTGTCTGTATCAGCAATTTCTGATGCTTAGTTCTTTCTCATGCGTTAATTAGTCCCTGAACAAATATTGAGCTACTACTCACCAGGTACTGTCCTAGAGGCTGAGGATCCAAGAATGAACTCAACAGTAATTGATGTGCCACTTGCAGCTTTCATGCCCTTGGGCTGGAAGCAGACCAAGGAGATGAACAAATGCCCAGTAGGAATGAGACCTCTGCATTACCTTCCATAGTCTACTTGGTTTTAAGCTCTTATGGCACTTTCACCAATCCAGTCCATGAGCTGCTTATGTAGGCCTGGGCCCGTAGTAGGCCCTGTGTAGCTTCCAAGAACCAGCCATAGCCCTTTCTCTGCAAGGACAGAACATCTATTTTAATATCAAGCGGTCTCACTGGTATGTGGTGAAGTTTTCATCAGAGGAGAGGCCGAAAAGACAGACTTTCTATGAACTTGGATGCAATACAAACATACAGGAGGCCTTTTAGGAAGCAGAAACTTGACAAGGGAGATGAAAGCCCTGAACTGTGGTCAACCACTGTCCTGCTCAGGCTTTAGACAACCAGTCAGAAAAGGAGAGTGTCTCTCTAGTTTTGGCTGCCAGTCAAGTGCAGATGCATGTGATAGGGAGATGTCTGCAGGTGTAGCTGTGTGCTCCTCTTACTAAGCATCTGTGACTCAGAGCTTTTATTGCAAGCCAGTCATAGCCTTTATAAACACATGTGCATGAAAAATGGCAGGCGAATGCTCAGAAGTCCTGTGGGCTCACTATCTTCAGTGACAGAATCCTTTGCCCCCCTGCTGGACTTTTAGTTATCTAATGTTGCTTGAAGAGTCTTCCAGCAGTTCAGACTTTAACTGAAACTATTAGATTGCTCCACTCTTATTCATGGACAGTTTATCTGCAGTCTGTTATTATGTTTTAGGTGCAGCAATTAGAGATGTTACTGGAATAGTCAAAAGAGTTTTAAAATTTCAAGTCTGTTGCTTTTCTCTGGTGATTAAAAACCAAGTTAGACGTATGTGTTTTTCTTCATTTCCAGGCAAGCCAATTTTTTCAGTTGATATTCACCCCGATGGGACCAAGTTCGCAACTGGAGGACAAGGTATGTTTGTGGAATTTGCAAGGGAGAGCATCAGGGTTCTGCCACCTTGCTTTGCTTCTCTTGGTTGTCCATGGTTAGTAAGAGATAACTTACTGCTTTTCTTTTTTTTTTTTTTTTTTTGGTACCGGGGATCAAACTTGGGACCTTGCGCTTGCACAGCAGGCGCCGGAACCACTGAGCTAAATCCCCGGCCCAACTTACTGCTTTTCAATGTGGATGTAACTCTGGCTAATCTGTTATCTGAATGGATTAAAATCAAAGTTTTTAGGGTTGGGGGTTTAGCTCAGTGGCACAGCACCCGCCTGGCAAGCACAAGGTCCTGAGTTCGATCCCTGGTACTAAAAAAGAAAAAAGTTTTTGGTTGTAATATGAGCTTTATAAATATTTTGATACAGACTTATTCTAATTGCTGTTTACTGAGTTAAAATTACAATAAATTTTCATCCCCCATAGAGAGGGTTATTGAGTGTGGAGAGTGACAGATCTCTCTGGATGAAGTCTAACACCAGAGGCAAGAACTCTGTCAGGGTTTTTCTCATCTGAAAAGCAGGAAGGGTGTTAAATTACCATATCATGTAATTATTAGATCCTGTATTTCATTAAAAGGTTCAAAAGTGTACTGTGGGTAACAAAATGAAAATAGGATCCATAGTATTTGTCACTGTTTCGTTCAGCATCCATTGCAATACTGTGGTAACGTGACCATGTTGGGAGAGACACAGCCATTTTTAATGCCAGGACACCAGGACTGTATGTGTAGTGACAGGCAGTAGTATTCCTGTGGACCCAATACCCTACCAGTAGGGCCTCTCTCTGACCAGAGTCCCTGGGCAGCAACTGATAGTGCTTTTGTGAGTATATCCTCAGGCCGGGTGCTGCACAACGGGTTTGTGCTAACGCCTCTGCCCAGATGCTAGGAATAGAGAGGGAAGTAAAGGGATGCTCTGGCAGGAAGGCCTTTCTCTCTTGCATGCTGTACTAGGAGCCTGCAACCTCACTAAGAAAGCTAAATTTAGCTGAGAGGACCAGAGTGTTTGTTCTTTGTCCCAGGGGAAATAGATCTTCTACATTACTTGGGATAGAACAAGGAGAGATGTCTAAAATATATTTTTACATACTAGTCAAGAGGAAATTTTGAGCATTTCATCATCACTTTGGTATGTTCATTTCTATACATTCATTTGTTTTTATTACTTTCATTAGGTATTAGTGCTGGATAGCTTACCCAGAGAAATCATTAATAAAATGCACAGATACTTTTTTTTTTTTGGTACCGGGGATCGAACTCTGGTCCTTGTGCTTGCGCAGCAGGTGGCGAAACCGCTGAGCTAAATCCCCAGCCCACAGATACATTTTTTTAACAAAGGCATGCATCAGCTCATGATTATAGGAATCTTAAATTCCCTCTTTTGGTTGATGTCCCATCCGTAGGTGACTGCAAAGGGCAGATTAAGTAATGAGCCCTTTTTTCTTTGGTGAGGCAGGCAGCACCCTGAAGAGAAACCCTAGTAGGGACTGTGTCTTTTCTTCTTGCTTTCTAGCGTGTACACGCACAGACCTGAAAGAGTCCTGGTATACAACTTTCCATCCTCTTTAGTTTATCAAGGAACCTGAAGGCACGGATAAATTCTAATTTAGTTACTTTTCTTGTTGGTGAGACAAAATACCTAACACCCCAAGTTAAAGGAGGGAAGGTTTATTTCAGCTCACAGTTTTGAGTTTTTAGCTGGCTCCAAGGCAGGGCAGCATGGCAGAGGGGCATCACAGAGGAAAAACAGTTCATGGCACTCAGAAGAGAGCAAAAGCAGCAAGTGACAAGTGTCAAGCAGTGATCTTCTTTGTCCCTTATATTCCACCCAGGATACCCTCCCTTAGTGTGGGTAGTACTCATACCCAGGGTAGGGCAGCCTTAATCCTAGCATCGGCATCATGAATCAATCCCAGCATCACATTCTTTTTTTTTTTTTGGTACCGGTAATCAAACTCGGGATCTTGTGTTTTCAAGGCAGGTGGCAAAACCACTAAGATAAATCCCTGGCCCACATTCTTTTTGTTGGGGGGGGGGTACCGGGGATTGAACTCAAGATCTTGTGCTTGTGAGGCAGGGGGCACCACAGAGCTAAATCTCCGGCTCAGCATCACATTCTTGATCCTCATATCACACACCCTAGATCCAGCCACCTCTGAAAAGCCCCACATATGACCACATGAGGCTTTTGAGGGAACATCCAGATATAAGCCATAACAAGGACCTTCTAAGGGCCCCTGGTAGAGACCCCTGGCCAGACCAGAGCTCAGCCCCGTCCTAATTTCTAGTCCAGAGTTCTTTTCATAAAGTCAGGTGGGCCTTAGCTACTACTAAATCCACTCCTTTAGTTCCCCATGTTTACCTGTTTTTCTTCACCTTTTCTGTAATCTGTATTAGTAATTCAAGTTCAGTCTCCTTAGATCTAGTCTATAATGATTTATGGAAATGAGGACTTCCCATAGTTGATATTACGTATCAGAATGAAATTTCTACTCCTTGCACATTAAGCTATTTCTGCTTCTTTGTTCCAGGGCAGGATTCTGGGAAGGTTGTGATCTGGAATATGTCTCCAGTCCTCCAGGAGGATGACGAGAAGGATGAAAATATTCCCAAGATGCTTTGCCAGATGGACAATCACTTAGGTATTACAGAGTGGCCCTTTGCAGGCTTTGCTTGTTGGCAGAGTGCCCAAGGTTAGCACATGTGTTTGTAATTAGAAAGATAAGTCCCCGTGCGGCGGTAACTCCCCTCGGCCTGCTGTCTGAAGGCACAGATGTTGGCTGCACACCTGGGTGAGTTACTCGGCAGAAGACTCGGCCCGCCCACAGAACCATCTATGGACAGTCTGCAGGTACCTCTGGTGATTTCCTGCTCATGAGTCGTTACTGCCTTATTCCATGGGGCTTTGGGGCCAGCGACCTGGACACAGTAGGGTTTTGGGGAAGGGTATGTAAAAGACAATGAAATGTCTCAGATTGGCACTGTGTCATTCCAAGGCTCTCTCCCAGGACTCTTTGGGCTATTGGACAGTGTCACAGTTTCCTTTCCTGCATAGAACCTTAGTGTCCCACCCTTGAGATGTTCCATTAACAGTTATTGGCCTTTAGATGTTAGTCCCTTTCTCTGCTCTGCGTGTTCTTGTCCTCCCAACATACCTGAAACAACTGGAGCATACCTGGCCACGACTTTGTTGGTGTCCATCATATTTCATGTCTCCCAAAGGCTGAGTTATATATGCTCTTAGAGGCTCTGACTTAGCAGAGGCTCTGGGGGATTTCTGGTAGTCTTAGTTTATAAGTGCAAAATCAATCAAATTGCAGTGCTCATAAGTTCAGAAAATCCAAATTTAAAAGGACTAGCTCTGATAAGTGGGATTGAGTCAGAGTTTTATATTCTACCAAGCTATTCCCCTGAAAGTTTTGGAAAAGGCATCTTAGCCTTCTTACCACAGGCTTTCATCTTGAGAATAATGCCTGCTCAGAAACACATCTCATCAATAGACAGCCCTTTTGAAATAATGAAATTTACCACTTTTCCTGAAAATAAGCCTCCTGTTATCTATTTCATCCAACACTAACAATTCTCAGATTATGCATATTTTTTCCCTCCAGACTGTTCTGATAATTTGTTATAGCACAGGTGGGTTAGTGCTTTGACCGAATTGTTTCTCTGGGGCTGTCACATTAGATGCCTTAAGTAGATTAGACAGATTAGATTTTATAAAACCTTTACATCTTGCCAGACTGTTCATAAATCAAATGGGCATAACTATTGGATTTCATCACCCTATTTTTTTTTTCTTCCCAGCATGTGTGAACTGTGTGCGGTGGTCAAACAGTGGGATGTATTTAGCTTCTGGGGGAGATGACAAACTGATTATGGTGTGGAAGCGGGCTACGTAAGCATCATTTTCCTTTCTTCACATATAACTTTTAGAAGCTTCTTTTCTGGTCTTTATCACAGTCACTTTTCTTACCCTAGTGCTGAAATCCCCAGAGCTCTGGTTTCATAAGTAGCAGGAAGTACACATAAGTCAGAAGGAGATGAGGCCTGACCAGGGAATTGGGAGGCCACTAACCTGCCTGCTAGCATAGTCAGTTGCCCTCTTGCAGTGATACAGGGCTTCTTCCCCTCCAAAAAAAGGTATAGTCTCTTCTGGTGTTGACCTGGTAGCTTCATTTGTTTTGTTCTTCATATGAAACTTCACATGACATTTCCAAGTACAAACTGGTTAAAAGTTGAGGTGCTCTCATGCGTTTAGGGGTGGGATCCAGAGTCCATCTTCTTTGCCACTTATCTCATTTTGTAGCAGCCTCAACCTGTGGCAGCCCCTGCTCTGCAACCCAAATGAGCTAACCATCACCTAGAACACTACATTTTTCTTTATCCCTTAAGTAAAGGTTTTTTGAGTTTAGGCCTTTGCCCCACAGTAAACTCTCCAGGTAACTGGGCCAGTCAGGCTAGGGCACCATATCCAGCATTCAGCCAGAATGGTCCTAAGCCCTTGGCTTTAAGACACTGTATCATCTCCTTAGGCCCAGTTAGTTGTTTCATGAGCTCTTTATGTGGGTTGCTGCAGAGTTTTACAAAAGCAAAAGGTATTCAGAGAGGCTCTGAGCATGGTGTGTCCATCTTCATGTGCCAGCTCATCTTGAAGGAGTTAGTACCTTCAGCTTTCTTGGTTTCTTGAGGGGTAAAATAGGGCCACTTAATTCACTATGAGGGGACTTTAAAATGCTGTAGATTTTTTAGCGAGGCATGATAGTACATGCCAGTAGTCCCATTTACTCAGGAAACAGGCAAAAGACTCTTAAGCTCAAGAGTTCAAGACACCCTGGGAAAAATAGTGAGAGCCTTGCCAAACCATCCCCCCAAAACCTGTTGATTTTGCAATTTTAAATAGCTAATATAAATAATACATTTAGTAATAATTTTGAAAATAAAAAAATTGTAAAAGAAAAAATGTTTTACAATCCCACTACCTAAACAAAACTAGGGTCAATATTTTGGTATATTTTAGTGTATATCCCTCTGCTTTATTCTGTACATAGATGATATCCATGATACATGTATTTTTTCCTTTGTATAAGTTGGTATCATACTGTATATGATGTTCTGTGGCCTGCTTCTTTCACTTAATCTATTATGAACATTTTCCTGTGCAAGATTTGTAAAGTCTCTACAGTATTTCATTAAATACATGCATAGCAAAATATATAATCAGCTTTTTGTGTACAACAGCCTAATACTTTGCACCATTATCTGTTGTTCTATTGTTCTGTGTGCCATGATGAGCTGTGCTGCAGGGAGCATCTCTGTATAGTCCCTGAAGCATACTATGAGTGCCTTTCTGATTCCTCTTTTACACAGGTACATTGGACCCAGCACTGTGTTTGGATCCAGTGGTAAGCTTGCCAATGTGGAGCAGTGGCGTTGTGTCTCTATCCTCCGAAGTCACTCAGGTGGTGAGTGGGGCTGCCTGTTGGGGTGGATGGGTCCCTGGCAGCTACTTCAGATCACCAGCATCACCTCTGTGTCCCTTGTGCAACCCTTTGTTCCTTGAAGCAGTATTTGTGATGTCCCTCTCTATCACCATTGCTTACCTGCTTGTCCTTCAGTCTGTGCAGTCATTGTCTCTGCTGCCTGCCTTCAGCAGCAGTCAGCCCCCTGCCGACTCCTTCCCTCATTGATATATGTTTATATCTTTTTTTTTTCCAATACTGGGAATCGAACTCAGGACCTTGGGTTTGCAAGGCAGGTGCAGCACCCCTGAGCTAAATCTCCGGCCCCTTGTTTGTATCTTTAATGTAGAACTCTCCACATTATGTCTTATCCTGCTGAACAGAATCAGTACTTTCATTAGTGAATCACTAAGTCTATAAGCATACTTTATTTATTCCCAAGTAACCAGCCCACCTATATCCAATGAAAAAGTTTCTCAATGTGACCTTGAATATGTTTGCAAAATGTTTTAAATAGATGTAGTTTAGAAAGAGGCACACCTTACAGATTTCGATTGAAGAGACAGAGGACTAGTCCATGGCTGTCTCAACTTCGTATTCTTTATGTACCAGTTACCTGGATACTGAAGTAATACAATTTAGGTTTTTCTCAGGAAACTGATAGTCCAGCCCAGAAAGAAACTGATGGGTTTTCCAGGCAGGACAGGAGAAGGGAAAAGGGTTTTGTGTGAATGTTGAATTGGAGGCATTTTGCCAACGCTGGCTGTATCTTTATAGACAAGGCAGAGCAATAGCACAAAGTTAGACTGGCTAAGTGTGGAGGGCCAGGTATAGAAGGCTCATATGTCCTATTAGTGAGAATGTTCCTCGTTATAAAAGAGACAAGGGGCTATTAAAGCTTTGAAGCACAAGAGAGGTTGTTCTGACAGCTCTCTATAAAGTAGATGGTTTCATTGGTTCAGATGAAAGCTGTCAAGGCCGGAACTAGACCTGTGATCACTGGAATAGAGAGGAAGAAGAGTAGGAGACTGATTGGAAAACTGCTTAGATCAGGGAACAGGGAGGGATGATGTAGATTCTTGGCTGGGTGCCTTCATAACCAGAGGTGTCCTACTGAGGCCATATGGACAACAGGCCTATGAGAATGTGCCAGGTTTGAGGGAGTGAGGAAGAAAACATCAAGAAACCATTAGAATTGAGCCTAGAGCTCTAAGGGAAGATGGGGCTAGAGTGAGTAGTTTGGGAGGCATTGGATATAATTCATTAGCAGTATATGATCGGCAAATATTCTGTAGACAGTTTAAAAGTAAACAAACTGGGGCCAGGTATTTAGCTCAGTGGTTTTGCTGCCTGCTGTGCAAGCACAAGGACCCGAGTTTGATCCCCGGTACCAAAAAAAAAAAAAAAAAAAAACAAACTTATCTCTTGGTAAGCCAAGTTTAGTCTATGTTTATGAATCCTGACACAGTCTTGTGATATTATTTGATAACAATAAAAATCTATAATTTGCCTTTATTTTATAGCAACTCAATGATAGAGGCTAGTTAGGCCTCTCTGAAACTTGGCACATATGTCTAAGAAGTGTTTAAGTGTTAGTTGGGGCCTCAAATAAGGACTATTACGGGGGCCCTAACCTGAGTCTGGTGTCAAGCCGTAACCTCAGCATCTCTTGTGCCCCACCACCCCATTGGTTTCCTTTACCAGGCAGGTAGGGTTGGCTACCTTCAGCTGAGGTTCCTAGTACTCCTTATTCACTAGTCCTGGTAGCAGGTATGGGCAGAACCATTCAAGAAGAAAAACAGAGTGAAAAACAGATAAATAAGAAAGCCCTGAATTTGAAAAGCAAAGTGTGAAAAGTATATAGTTGGCATATTTAATTGGAGTGTAAGAAGAAAAAACAGACAAAATTAGAAGTGAAGGTCCAGAAAAATATTTAACCTAGACAGAAAAAAAACATTATTTATACATTAAGCTAAAAAATAAAAATAGGTTCTCAAAACTAATACCATAGGGCAGTGCTGGTAAACCTGTGGTACATGTGCCGCAGCCAGCTGTTTGTTATCATTGAAAGTTCTAAAAGGTTTACCATCACTGTCAAAAGGTAAGGAAAACCTGAACAAAGTAATAACTAATGCAGAACTTGAAAGCTGTCTTCACAGATGGTTCCTGGCCCTAAATTACTTATTGATGTATTATGTAAAGCTTTATTTTTGGTTTTTTGTTTTGTTTTGTTTTTGTTTTTTGGGGATTTTTTGGTACCAGGGATCGAACTTGGGACCTTGGGCTTGCAAGGCAGGCACCGGAACCACTGAGCTAAATCCCCTGCCCTATTATGTAAAGCTTTTTAAGAAAAAAATTATACAAAATATAGAAATATTTGTCAAAAGAAGATACAACCCAGGATTTCCAGAATCTCATAAAAAATAACAATGAAAAGATATATTAACATGAATAAAATTAGAAAAATCTAACAATACTAGTGAATGATAATATTTGAAAATAATAACTCACTGTGATTATGATTCATAATGGAAGAATTTTATATATAAGGAAACAATATAATTTACTAGGAAGTTAAATGAGAAAAGAATTTATTGTTCTGGAATTTCTGTAGTACAATTAAATAGGAATCTGAAGAAAGTAGACATACTAGGGCCTGCGATTTAGCTCAGTGGTTTCTCTGCCTGCTGCGCAAGTGCAAGGACCCGAGTTCGATCCCCAGTACCAAAAAAAAAAA
>NW_004624747.1:14882-45523 GCF_000247695.1 Heterocephalus glaber | reverse complement strand
TTTTTTTTTTTTCATTTACATTTGTTTAAGGTTTAAAAGAGGTCTGTGCTAAAGAAAAAGAGTAGCTGAGTGCTGTGATGAGTGTGCCACAGATCATAAGGTAGTTTGGGACATGGCTTTGAGGACTCTAGCATTCACATACATGCTGTTTACATCTCAACACTGGGCTCTGGCCTCTCAGCTCAGTTGCCTTCTACTCTGTAAAGTCCTTTACCCAATGAAGGCTAACATAAATCCAGTTTTGCAAAATATTAACTTTCCTTATTCACTATATTTAAAACCATAAGAGATGGTTTAGTGCTATAGTGCTACTGTTTTTAACTAATAAATTTTTTTTTAATTAAATGTTTTTTACATTCCCACTCAGTATCTGGAGTATATTTCCTCATGGGCTAAGATGCAACATCTTATGGTCTTAGAGTCAAGACATTTCAATTTCTTTTAAAGTTAACACAAGCATTTGTGGGGACACGCAGTTTGGCCACAGCAGAGGAAGGGGACCCGTATAGCATTTATATTACAAATCTGTAGGAGGTGATCTTGTGCACATGGACTTACAATGACTTGCTGCTGAGTGCCAGTGGCCTAAGGTATTAGGTAGGCCTGCCAAGGTGACTCTTACAGAAGTGCTCAAGTCACAGCTCAGGTTGCCAGGCTTTAGTCCATCAAAAGCAGCCACAGGCAACCCCATAAGATGTGGAGCCAGAATTGGCAGCAGTGGCCCAGCCATAGGCCCCTTGTTCCGTTTTCATTTGGGGACATGTGCAACCCCTCAGATGTTAGCTGTGGCTAAAGGGAAATCCACCTGTGCCTGTCTTCTTGATGCAGTCATTTTTTTTGTGTTGCTTTTGCCTTGATGGAGATCAAATTAAGGACCTCTTTTGCTTGTTCCCAGGGGTAGGAGATGGCCAAATTGGACTGCTTAACTCCCTTCTCTTAGATTTCTATTACGTGGCCCAGTGCCACTCGTATTTTCTATACTCAATTGTTTTTCCTCCTGAGTAATGTCTGTCTAAATTTCTTGGTTTTTTTTCATAGAAATTCTTGCAACTCTGAGAGGTCATTCTGGTTTGGTGAAGGGGTTGACTTGGGACCCTGTTGGTAAATATATTGCCTCTCAAGCTGACGACCGCAGCCTGAAGGTGTGGAGAACACTGGACTGGCAGTTAGAGACCAGCATCACCAAGCCTTTTGACGAGGTAACTGAGACTGCCTAGAGCTTGACCCCAGTCCTTGCCTAACCTCCATGCTATGGTTTAGACTACCTGTGTGAAGGCAGTCTTGGGGCTTGAGTAGGCCAGTCAATGTTCTCTGGAGTGCTTACTTTGGCCCTAAGGTACAAGTCTTTGCTTTCTGAGAAGATGTTAAATATCCAACTTGGAAATAAAAAAGATTCATAGATTTTTAAAGCTGAAGAGAACTTTAGGGCTGTTTTTATAGGATTATATCCCCTAGCTCATGCCATAGACATAGATATAGCCATTCCTTATGGGAAATTTACCTTGAACTGCCCTACTGAGCAGCTTGTTGGATTGCAGGAGAGGAACATGGAGGAGTTTCTTTTTTTTTTTTTTTTTTTTTTAGAGACTCATGTATGTTCCTAGCAATGTTTGTCTCTTTGCTTATTGATGTCTGTTCTGCAGGACAGCTGACTTTTTTTGTTGGGTGGAGTTAGCAGTATAGTTTGTAGAACAGGTATAGATCAGGGTGGTTTTTGTAGTATTTTACTATCTATTCCTTTATTTTAGTTGATTTCATGTAGAAGCAACTATACATCATTCTTATTCATTAGATGTTCATTAAGTGTGCCAGTTGTCTGTGAAACAGTACTGGGTACAGAGAAATAAAAGTGGATTGAGATGGAATCTCTGTGGGAAAGACACATTTACATGCTCTTTAAGTATGATTCCTTTGTCCAGAGTGGGCAGTAACAGCCAAGAAGAGGTAATTATGTCAGGAAGGCTTCTCAGAGCAAGGGACACAGACGTGAAGACATGCAGGAAGAATAAGTATTTGCCCACTAGTCAAGGATGGCTACAAGGAGAAAACTAATCTCATGGACTGGGTCTTACTTAGTCCTGTCCTCCTTACCTGTAGCTGCCTAGTGCAGGTAGTGTGGCCCTCATACCTTCTGGAGTTCCTTAGGGCTCTGTCAGCCAATTGGGGTTCCCAAGAGCTGGGCTCCTGAGACAGCTACAAGAGAATCTTGAATAGCAGTGGAAACTGGTAGGACTTTGCAGACTTTGCTGGGGGGCCATCCTGCCTTTGGGTCTGAGGCAGGTGATATCACTGTATCTATGCTCTGCTTTGTCCTGTCCTTCTCTGTTCAAGATCTTAACCCCTAAATCTTTTAGGGCTGGCTTCAGGCTGTCCTTGTACTCGCTGTGTTGCCCAAGTTGGCCTCAAATTCAAGATCATCCTTCTGTCTCAGCTTCCCAAGGGCAAGGATTACAGGCATGCACCACCACTGGCTTTTATAGAATTTCTTGAGGATGCTGTATGTACACTGTATACTAAGGTTAACACATGCTATATACAGTAGCAGCAGGTCAGGGACTAGATAGATTTGCCCCATGCCAACTTGATGGTTCAAAAGTTGGCCTCCCTACAGATCTTCTTGGGGAATATAGTTCTGTGCTGTTGTTCTCTCTTTAGTCCTATGGGGGAGTGGAGGATACCACAGGTCCCATACTCATTTGACCGAAAGCCCCTTTTCTGGTACCAGGGTCAAACTCAGGACCTTGCTCTTGCAAGTCAGGCGCGGCACCACTGAGCCAAATCCCCAGCCCCCAAAACCCCCTTTTCATTGTGCCATCTGGAGAGATTGGAGTGACAGTGTTAAGTACAGCCAGAAGCTTGGGATGCATGCTCCATCATAACATGTTTGTAAATCACAATTCACCTTTATCCTGGAGGACAGCTTTGGTCACATAGTTGTCCTTGAGCTCTTTTCAAATGCAAATATTTCTTTCAGTGTGGAGGGACAACCCATGTGCTGCGGCTCAGCTGGTCACCTGATGGGCATTACTTGGTATCTGCCCATGCCATGAACAACTCTGGCCCCACTGCCCAGATCATTGAACGGGAGGGCTGGAAAACCAATATGGACTTCGTGGGGCACCGGAAAGCTGTGACTGTTGTGGTGAGTATGCCTGGACTCTGGACGTCCTGGCAGCTGTCAGCACCACCCTGAGTGGCCTACTGCAGTAGTTTACATGTGCCCTTAGAGCCTGGGGAGTGCCAAACTCTCCAGGAATCCTCACCAAGGTTGAGTGACTTACATGGGAAATTGCAGTGATGTCCTCCGAGAGGCAGCACATGGTGGTGCTTGTTTCACGGTAAATACTTAATGTTTTAATGGTGACTATCACCCAGATCCTTCTTTGTTAGGAATACTATAGCTCCACACTAGCCTTCTACATGTTTAGGTCTGTTCAAAGGTACTCCACTACCATGCTCACTTGCTGGCTCCAGTGAACACAGAGCAATTCTGAGTACCCCTGAAGCAGCATGCTTGTCCCCATGTTTGGCAGTGGTAGTCAAAGCTGTCGATCTATGCTGGGGTCATTAGCATGCTCGTCCTATCTTTGTGTGGAGGATAAAGAGGGCCAGAGTGCTAATCTTTCAGACTTGAGAGAATATACACCAATCTGGATGACTTTAATTGAAGAGTGTTGTGAGAATGCCCAAGACAAACAGTTAAGTAGTTGCTAATAACCTGTGTCAATCAAGATTTTCTTCCCACTGGACAACCAAATAAACTTACAAACGTTCAAGTTTCAAACTTCTCACAAGTATACTGTATAAGACTCACTTTGTCACATTACAAATGAATTGACTTATGTTCTTTCAAAACAGAACTCGTTTGTAAGTCAAGGACTTACTGTAAAAAGATTGGCAGATTCATGTTGATGAAAGTAAAAGCTTATCCAAGACCCAGATCAAATCGAGCTCATTTGGCTGAAAATAAGTATCATGTATTATACCTTAAAATGGAAATTCCATAGAAATAAATATTGCTTCCTTAAGTTTTTTGTGTTGGTGTCCATATTGGATTTTGTTTGAAAATAGGGTCTTTTGCTAAAATTTTTGAAAATCATCACTTAATAGTTAGCAAGCACTTCTATGTTTTTCTCTCATGTGAGCCTTATGGCCACTTTAAGAGCAACTGCTTTATGAGAAAATGACTCCTGCCTCAAGGGGGAGCCATGAGGCTCCCCAAGGCCCTATACCTACTGGTGGTTGTGGAGACTCAAGCCATGTTCATTCCTCCGTGTTCCATGTTTTCCAGTCACTGTGCACCATTAGCCATTCCTAACTATGCTCTGGAGTGAAAACCCCTCCAGGAGATACCACTCATCTGCCCTTAGATGTCCTAGCCTGGGATTCCAAGAGCTTCCACTACCTCCCACAGCCTCTCAGTCCAGGAAGTTAGCAGAGAACTCTTCATGTGTTCCCACCCTTTCCAAAAGCAACAGGCAGGTTACACAGGTGGTCAGTTCCCTGACTGAGCAGCCAGTCAAGGACATAGCCATTGTCCCTGGCCTGGTGAGATTATGAGAGCCTCTTGGGCTGGGCTGAGCTGATATCTGGTAAGTAAGTATGGCTGTGAACAACAAATACAGTGAGGAGAAAAGGAATTAAATGCGCTAAGTCTCTCCTGCCAGTCCCTTTGGACTCCCTTAGGAGATGGGAAATGCACAGGTCCTGGTCCCTGAAGTTCCCTTGCAGGCTCAACTTTTCACCAGGTCCTACTGTTGACCCTCCCAGGCGAAGAAGAATTGAGAGGGCAAGTTCCAGTAACTCCCATCCCCTCTACTTAGCTGTTGTCTCCAGAAATGGAGTTATTAGTAGTGCTCACTTCAAATTTTCATTCCACTGCTTACTCATTTAGTGACTTGGTATGTTTTTAGACCTCCCTGAAACTCCTTTGTATCATCAGCAAAATACCTTCTTGAGTAGTTATGAAAATGAAATAACATACCCCAATAACATGGGTTCAGGCTCTGTAAAGGACTTCCATTGGTGGGTGAGGACTTTGATATTTCTAATGCCTGGGCATGGGGTGTGGATGCTTAAATACTTACTTTAGCATTTGTTCTTTGGCTTTAGAAATTCAACCCAAAAATCTTCAAAAAGAAGCAGAAGAATGGGAGTTCTGCAAAGCCCAGCTGCCCATACTGCTGCTGTGCTGTTGGCAGCAAGGACCGCTCGCTCTCTGTCTGGGTGAGCCACCAGTCTGAGCTTCTGCTGCAGGGTGGGAGGTATGGGCTGGGAAGGTGGCATACCCAGAGGTTTTGAACAAAGAAGAGGCCTGCTGCTTTTGATGGTGTCCAGTGTACACCTCTACCCTGCCCCAGGAGTCAGCCCCTCCTTAAAAACCTGAAAGGTCTCCTTCAGGTAGAAGGAAACACTGAAGACCATCTACCCTGACCCCCAGCCAGAGCAGCTCTGTGTCCATACTCAGACAGCACCTTCCATAGTCAGTGTCATAGTTGGCATATTGTGTGTACTTCCTATTAAAAAATTCTTTGTATTGTCATATAGTATATATATATAAAATGTATTCACCTAAAAGAGTGATGGCGAACCTTTTAAAGCTTTCAGTTATAACAAACAGCCAGCTGTGGCATGTGTGCCATAGGTCTGCCACCACTGACCTAAAAGATTTAGTTTAGTGAATAATTGTCTACGTTTACACCAGTGTCGCCGCTGCCCAAACAATTCTTGCCCCTGCCCAGTCAAGACCCTCCCCCAGCCTTACCAGTGCAAAAGTTCTAACAGCCTTTCTCAAATGGGTAAATTTTTTCTGCTCTTGAACTTCATATAAATGCACTCATGAGGGTTTACTTTTTGAGTATTGTGGGTTTTTTTCACTTGGCATAATGTTTTGAGATTTGTGTGTGCTGCTGTATTTAACAGTTTACTCCTGTTATTTCTGTGTAGTGTTCCACAATAGGAGCATATCACAATTTATATGTTCTCTTGTTAATGGATATGTGGGTTGTTCTAGCTGTGAGATATTTTTACCAAAGTTAATAAAAAGCAACTTTTTTCTTTCTTTTTCTTGTGAGAAAGAGAGAGAGAGTGTGTGTTTTGTGGTATTGTGGATTAAACCCAGGGAACATTGAACTATACCCCCAGTCCTCTAAACTTTGAGACAGGGTCTTGCCAAGTTGTCCATGCTGGCATTGAACTAGCAGTCTTCCTTCCTTAGCCCCCTGAATAGCTAGGGTTATAGGTATGTACCACTACACCTGACCTGATAAGAACATTCCTATGTAAGTCTTTTAGTGGACATACGTTCTCTCTTTTCATTTGAGTATGTACTTAAGAATAGAATGACTGGGCTGGAAATTTAGCTCAATGGTACTGCCACTGCCTGGCAAGCACAAGGTCCCAAGTTTGATCCCCAGTATCCCCCTCAAAAAAATTCAACTTAAGAATAGAATGACTTGCAAATTCCATATGATGGATGTTATTAGGGCTGGGGATTTAGCTCAGTGGTTTCGCTGCCTGTTGCGCAAGTACAAGGACCCAAGTTCAATCCCTGGTACCAAAAAAAAAGAAAAAAAGAATAGAATGACTAAGTTTAACAAAAAGTAGGGGCAGGGAATAGAGTTCTGAGTGAGACCCTGGGTTCAATCCCCAGCAACAACAACAAAAAAAGAGAGAGTAGCAAGTGTTAACAAGGATTTGCTTAGCTGAAAGTAATGCATTACTCAGGGGTGTTTAAGTTGATACGAGACTTGAGAAAAGTTCTTGCCGGTTTCTGCTAAAGCTAAGCATATAACCTAGCAGTTCCACTCCTCAGTGTATAACTAAGTCAGTAAGGACTTATGTCCAAAAAAGACATGCAGAATGTTCAAGGTTCCAGTATTGACTGCTTTACATAATTAGTTGGTACCTCTATTTAATTGTCCATTTAACCCTTTAGATGATACTGTGATGGATAAGACTGTGGGTCTTATACTCTTTTTGAGATAGGAGCCCCTGAAATGGCAGTGTTGTGTTTAAAGCTCTTGTATTCCTTCTCTTCCTAACATAGTACCTTCCATCAAGCAGGTTCTCAGCAAATATTCAGTGATGGGTTGAAGGGTGAGAACTAAAGGGTAAGAACTGTGATAAGAACTTAAGGTTCTAAAGGATTGTTAAGTTTCATATCACCAAGTTTGGTGTTCTATGACCTTCAGTACCTCAATATGCAGTGGAGGATGTCATCCTGCCCCTGAGTGCTGAGATCCCTCTCTGTTCCAATTGTTTAACATTTGATAAAACAAACCATACACAATTTTTTAAAGAAAATTTAACCCATGTCACATTATAGAACAAGGAAAGAATATTGAAAACTATAAGGGAGAAACTCTTAAGTCATTTATAGAGGCAAACCCATCAGAATAACTTCAGACTTCTCTGCAGAAACTGTAAAGGTTAAGAGGCCATGGGAAGATGTATTTCAAGCCCTGAAAGAAAATAAATGCTGATCTAGATTATCATATTAAGCAAAACTATCCTTAAAAATTGAAAGAGAAGGGGCCAGGGATTTAGCTCAGTGGTTCCACTCCCTGCCTCGCAAGCACAAGGTCCTGAGTTCGATCCCCAGTACCAAAAAAAAAAATCGAAAGAGAAGTAGAGACCTTCCAAGATAAACATAAACAAAAGAAATTCATGATTACTAAGCCAGCATTGCAGAAGATACTTAAAGGAATCCTAGATACAGAAGAATAAATAAATTAGTGAGTATTAGGAAAAAAATCAAACAGAAAGTTAACAAAATTACAGGAATTAGTACATACCTTTCTATAGTAATTCTGAATATAAATGGTCTTAATTTTCCAATTAAAAGACAGACTGACAAATTGAATTAAAATAACAAGACCTCCCAGGGATTTAGCTCAGTGGCACCAAGTCTGATGGGCAAATGCAGGGTCCTGAGTTTGATCCCCAGTACCCAAAAAAAAAAGCTTCCAAAAAATAACAAGACCCAGCTTATTTCTGCTTACAGGAAACACACCTCACTAGCAAAGACATACATAGATTAAAAGTGAAAGGATGGAAAACAATATTGCATGCAAACAGAACCTCAAAGCAAGCTGGAGAAGCTATACTCATATGTGACAAAGCAAACTTCAAAACAGAATTAGACAAGACAAAGGCAACCACTACATATTGGGAAAAGGAATGATCCACCAAAAAGATGCACAATTTTAAATATTTATGCACCTAACATCAGTGTATCCAATTTTATAAAGCAAACATTATTTAACATAAAGGGCCACATAGATCCCACGACAATAATAGTGGATGCCTTTAATATTCCACTGTCACCCACATATAGGTCATCCAGACAAAAGAATGAACAAAGAAACATCAGAGTTAAACTATTAATAGTTCAAAAGAATTTAACAGTTTTCTACAGAACGTTCAATCCAACAACTACAGAATGCACATTCTTCTCACCAGCTCATGGAGCATTATTCAAAACATCATATTTTAGGCCATAAAGCAAACCTTAACGAATACCAAAAAAATTGAAATAATTTCTTACATCTTAGTAGCTCATAATGGAATGAAAAAAGTATCAACAGCAGGGGAAACCACGGAAACTGTGCAAACACATGGAGATCGAGCAGTTCACATGAATGATGGGTGGGTCATTGAAGAAATCATGGAAGAAATTAAAAATTTTCTAGAATCAAATTGAAATGGAAATACAATATACCACAATCTTGGGGTACAGCAAAGGCATTTCTAAGAGGGAATTTTATAGCTGTGAATGCCTACATCTAAAAGACCAGAGAGCCAGGCATGGTGGTGCATACTTATAATCCCAGCACATGGGAGGCTGAGGTAGGAGGATTGCCACAAGTTCAAGGCCAGCCTAGGCTACATAATGAGTTCCAGCTAGTCTGAACTACATAGCGGGACCCTGTCTCAAAAAAAAGAACAGAGAGATCTTAACCTTATCATGCATCTCAAGATCTTAGTACCAAACAAAACAAAACAAAGATCATAGAAAAGAACAGGGCCAGGGATGTAGCTCAGTGGTGCCACACTTGCCTGGCAAGTGTGAGGTCCTAAGTTCAGGGGGGGAAAAAGAAAAGATAAGAAAAACAAGAACAACCAAAGCAAAACCCAACGAAAGGAAAGATAAAAAGATGAGAACTGAAATTAGTGAGATAGAGACTGAAAGAACAATATACAGGATCAGTAAAACAAACAACTCATTCTTTGAAAAGATTAACAAGATCAATAAACCCTTCACCAAGCTAACCAAAGAAAAGATCAAGATCATACAATTAGAGATGAAAAAGGTGGTGTTACAACAAACATCACAAACCCAGAGGTTTATTAGAGACTACTGTACTTTGAAAACCTGTATTCTAATAAACTGGACAGTCTAGAAGAAATGGATACATTTCTGGACACTTGGGATCTACCCAAACCAGACCAAGAACATATACAAAACCTAAACAGGTCAATACAACCAGTAGATTGACACAGGAATAAAAATTCTTCCACCAAGGAAAAACCCAGGACTAGATGGGTTCATGGCTGAATTTTACCAGACTTGTAAAGAAGAACTAACACCAATGCTCCTCAAATTATTCCATGAAATACAAAGGAAAGGAATGCTTTCAAACTCATTCTACAAGGCTAACATCACCCTTATAACAAAACCAGACAAGAACACACACAAAAAAGAAAATTATAGGTCCATATCCTTGATGAACATAGATGTAAAACTCCTTACTAAAATATTCACAAACTGACTTTAACAATACATTTAAAAGGTCATACAGGGATGGGAATGTGGCTCAACAGCACAACACCTGCCTGGCAAGTGGGAGGCCCTGAGTTCAATTCCCAGTACCAAAAGAAAAAAGGTCATACAACATGATCAAGTTGGTTTTATTCCAGGGAAAGGATTTCTTCTCAAGGAAACAGGCATGAATGTCTACTCTCATCACTAGTATTCAATATAATTCTTGAAAGTGAAGCTAGAGCAATTAGGCAAGAGAAAAAAAGGGTTAGAAATAGGAAACGAAAAAGTCAAATTATTCATGTTTATAGATGATATGATCCTATAATAGTGATGGCAAACCTTTTAGAGCTTTCAGTGGTAACAAATAGCCAGCTGTGATATGCATGTCATAGGTTCACCACCACTATCCTATACTGAGAAGACCCTAAAGAGTTTCAGAGCTGGTAAATTAATTCAACAGTGTAGCAGGGCATAAAATCAACATCTAAAAATCAATAGCTTTTGGGCTGGGGATTTAGCTCAGTGCTACCACCGCCTGCCTCGCAAGCGCAAGGTCCTGATTTCAATCCCTGGTATCAAAAAAAAAAAAAAAAAAAGGAAAAAAATCAGTAGCTTTTACTGTGATAAAAACAGCATGGTGGCAAAAGAATAGACCTGAAGATAAATGAAACAGACTAGAAGATGCAGAAACAACTCCAGACATACTCAGTCACCCTATCTTTGACAAAGGAGGCAAACACCTTCACTGGAAGAAAGATACCCTCTTTAAATAAGTGGTGCTGGAAAAACTGGCTTTCCACATGCTAAAGATTGAAACTAGACCCATATCTTTCACCATGCACTAACCTAAAATCAAAATGGATCAAAGATCTAAATATTAAAACAGAAGCAGGGGCCAGGGATTTAGCTCATTGGTTTCGCCGCCTTCTGTGCAAGCGCGAGGACCCAAGTTCAATCCCTGATACCAAAAAAAAAAAAAAAAAAGTGGTAAAACAGAAACACTAAATCTCCGGGAAGAGAGAATAGGTAAAACGCTTGAGGACATAGAAGTAGGCAGACTTCATGAACAAAATCCAGATCACAGGGGAAATACTACAATGAAAAATCAATAGCTTTACTCTAAGCCAGCGATTTAGCTCAGTGGTTCCACTGCCTGCCCCATAAGCGCAAGGACCCAATTTCAATCCCCAGTACCAAAAAAAAAAAAAAGCTTTACTCTACTCAATCATTTACTCAATAATGTACTAGCTGAGAAGGAAATTAAGGAAACAATTCCATTCAAAGTAGCGTCAAATAAAATGTCTAGGGATCAATCTGGCCAAATGAAAGACCTCTACAAAGAAAATTCACAACACTGAAGAAAGAAATTGAAGAAGACACCAGAAGATAGAATGACTTTCCATGTTCATGGATTGGCAGAATTAACATTGTCAAAATGGCCATATTACCAAAAGTGAACTACAGATTCACTTAAGTCCCCTTGAAATACCCATGACATTCTTCACAGAAGTAGAAAGAACAATTCTAAAATTCATACAGAAACACAGAAGACACAGAATAGACAAAGCAATCCTAAGCCAAAAGAGCAAGGCCAGAAGCATCAAAATACCCAATTTCAAATTACAATTGTATCTTGGTTCATGAACTTAATTTGTTCCACAGTTCTGGAAAAGATGGCCACAATCATGTTCATCACCTAATGCAGTGTTTGCAAACTAAAACAAAATTTTGCTAAATGCTTTTTTTTGCAAACCACATTTTTCCCAAGTAAAAATGTTCATGAGGGGTCGGGGATTTAGATCAGTGGTTCCACTGCCTGCCTCACAAGCACAAGGTCCCAAGTTGGATCCTCGGTACCAAAAAAAAAGTTCATGAACTGAGGTACTACTGTATACTACAAGGCCATAGTAGCAACAATAGCATGGTACTGGTGCAAAAATAGACACATAGATCAATAGAACAGAATAGAGGATACAGTAACAAACTCATGCAATTACAGCCATCTGATTCTGGACAAAGGAGTCAAAATATACATTGGAGAAAAGATAGGCTCTTTAACAAACAGTTCTAAGAAAACTGAACATCCACTTGTAGAAGGTTGAAGCTAAATCCTTGTCTGTTGCCCTATAAAAACTCAGTTCAGAATGGAGTATAAGACCTAAAACTTTGACATTGTTTTTTGTTTTGGTTTTGGTTTTTCCCTTGACATTGTTAAAAGAAAGCATAGGGGAAACACTTGAAGCCATAGGCACAGGCAAAACAGCATAGGAAATAATAGCAAGAATCAGCAAATAGGACTATGTCAATTTTAAAAGTTCCTGCACAGCAAGAGAAGCAACAGAGTAAAGACAGGGCCAGGGATTTAGCTCAGTGGTTTCACCGCCTGCTGCTCAAGCGCAAGGACCTGAGTTCAGTCCCCAGTACCAAAAAACAAAAAACAAAAACAGAGTAAAGACAGCCTACAAAATGGGACTTTTCCAACAGATAATGAATTCAAAAAATTTAAGACCAAAACAATCAATCCAATCAATAAATTGGCAAGTGAATCAAACAGGTACTTCTCAAAAAACTACAGTCAGAATGACTATCAGGAAGAATAAAGAAAACAATGATGGCTGGCAAGGATATGGGGGGTAAAAAGGCTTCTACACTGCTGGTGGAAATGTAAATTATTATAACCACTATGAAAATCAGTTCCCCCAAAAACTAAAAATAGAGCTATCGTTTGATTCAGCTATATACCTGAAGCAGTGAAAAGTCACCGCACTATAGGGATACCTGTATACCTGTATTTATTGCACCATAATTCATCATAGCCAAAATATGGAACCAATCTAGATGCCCATCAGCAGATGAATAGATAAAGAAATGTGGTATATATACACAATGGAGTATTATTCAGTGACAAGGAAGAAAGAAATTCTGTCATTTGCAAGAAAATGGATGGATCTGGAGACCATTATATGAACCAAAATAAGCCAGACTCAGAAAGGCAAATGTCTCATATTTTCCTTAATATATGGAATCTAAAAAAGATGACAAGAAAGTAGAAGTGAAACTATTAGCCAGATGAAAGAAATAAGAAAGGGGAGGAGGCATTTAACACCCATTTCAGAACCATAGTGGCAGTTCAGAGCATGCTCTTCAGGGCTCCTCACATCCAGCTGCCCATTGTTGGTCCTGCTCATATTTCTTAAAATGCTGAGGTCAAGTGGTCATACAGGCCCCAGATTCCTGATAGATCTTTAGGCACATTTATGAGAGGAGGTCAAGGCTACTTTTTTAGTGAAATGGAATTAGGATAAGAATAAGATTTTTTTCAAGACAGGGCATCACTGTGCAGTTCAGGCTGGCCTTAAATTCAAACAAAGCGTTCCCCCTGCCTCAGACTCAAGTGCTGGGATTGCATGCATGTGCCACCACGCTTAGTTTAGGGAGCAAGATTCTTGATGTAAATTCCAGATAGCTGAGACCCCAGCCCTTCCTCAGAACTAGGGTGGCCACAGTTCTTCCTTCCCTGCATACCTGACTCGGGCTGTGGGTGAAAGGCTCACCAGTGTACCCTCCCCAAATCTACAACAGCTAGTGGGAGCCCGTGGTCCTATGAAGAAGTGTATTTCCACCTAGCCCAGTATTCTGTGGCTCAGAGCATATCAGCAGAGAGGGCAGACACTTAGGTGTGAGAGATGAAACTCACTGTAGTTGTGGAAACATGGAGAAAGGCTGCCTTTCAAAAACATTAGAGTGACTTGGGCCAGGGATTTAGCGCAGTGGTTCCACCGCCTGTCCTGCAGGCACAAGGACCCGAGTTTGATCCCCGGTACCAAAAAAAAATAACAATAATAAAAAAAAATTAGAGTGACTAGCTAGTGAACCTGCACATGCTGAATATTATACATTATACTATGTGCCTCCTTTTGAAGAATGAAATGAATATTTGCAAAAGATAGGCCCAAAGGAAATAAATTAGCAAAGTTTTAATGGTAGTTAACTTTGAGTCTGGACCAAAGGGAATGTATACTAGTTTGGGGCCTCTGTGGACTGTCTGCACACATTGTAAAGTAAGCCCATGTGACTTGTGTAATAAGTTACGCCATTTGTTGAGTAACCTAAACTCATGATCCCAGAGAAGTTGAGCTGTATTCTCTCTGAGGCTGCCTCATCCCTTGCTCCATAGATCTTCTCTATGTTCCCAGCTAGGGTTGTCCCCCTGCTTGGATCACAGTCCTTCAGATTCCCTTACTATTCTGTCTTCTCTGGTGCTGTGTATATAAAGCCATCTCCTCTGCTAGATCACAGCAAGCCTTGAGGCAGCAACCTGTAATGTACATATTTCTGGCAGGCTTTGGTCTGCACAGTGGATCTCAGTTACTGTCTGGATTGTGTTGAATATACCATAATTTGTCAGCAGAAACTCTGACCAAGGCTTCCAGGCAGGTAGTGTTAACTAGGGTTGTCAGTAATTCCAGTAATCTTTTCTGCTTTTTTTCTAGCTCACGTGTCTGAAACGGCCTCTGGTTGTCATACATGAGCTGTTTGACAAATCCATTATGGATATATCTTGGTAAGGTGAATTCTTATTGTGGTGCTGTCTTAGTCACTTTCTCATGGCTGAGACAATACCTGATACAAGTTAAAGAAGGAGAGGTTTATTTTGGGTGATGTTTCATAAATTTCAGTCCATGGTTGGCAGGGTCAAACACAGAAATGGTATGGTGGAAGGGCCTGCTGTGGAGGAAAGCTGCTCATATCCTGGAGATTTACCCTTCCAAGTCATGCCTCCAGTGACCTGCCTCTTCTGACCAAGCCTCGCCTCCTAACAGCAAGACAGCTATTGTGTGGGCTGGGGATTTAGCTCAGTGGTTTCACCGCCTGTTGCGCAACCACAAGGACCTGAGTTCAATCCCTGGTACCAAAAAAAAAAAGACAGCTATTGTGTCCCCATAATCCATTCATCTTCTAAACACATGAGTCCTTTGAGGCCATTTTAGATCTAAACTGGAAAAGGTACATAGGCTGCAATAGGTCATAAGGCCTGAATATGGTTAGGACAAGGTGTCCAGTGCACCCTCCCAAAGGAATGCAGACCTCAACATGTGGTTTCCATAAGATCCAGGAGCCAGCACTTCCTGTGCCTCCTGTTATGAAAATGTCCTGCCCCAAGTAGGATTTGCCAAAGGAAAATGCCTTTTCAAACAAACCATGTTTAGGATAGATACACATCCTCAGGATATTTTTTAATGATTACAAAAATAAGAGAACTAAAATTGAAAATTCTTACAAATCTTTATGGTAAGAGATACTTGGTCCATGTACCTAGAACTAAAGGCCACAAGGGCAGTCTGAGATGTGACTGTTGCCCCATCCTCGGGCCACAGAAGGAAGCCAAGAGTTTCTACCTAGAGCACTGTCCAACCATCCTCATAGGCCAGCCACTGTGGCATGGTATCCACCTCAGGCATTTGCTTCCAGACTGCTGATAGCTGTTTCTTCCAGGACTCTGAATGGGCTGGGTATCCTGGTATGTTCTATGGATGGTTCTGTGGCATTCCTCGACTTCTCCCAAGATGAGCTTGGAGACCCCCTAAGTGAGGAAGAAAAGGTAGGCTGCTGGTCCATGTGCTGCTGTGTGCTCTGTGACCACAGAAATAGCCATTTAGCTCTGAGAGATCCCTTTCACTACACCCTCTTATGGGATGAACATGTATCTGTACATTGTTTTTTTAAGGTTTTTCTTTCTTTTTTTAAAACAGATGATTTATTTGAAGGTGGAAAGAAAGAGGAAAGAGAAATGATAGCCACTCTGGATGAGTAGGGAGCATTCGAAAGTGAAATATTCTTTCTTTCTTTGTTTTTTGTTGTTGTGGTTGCTTATTTGTTTGTTTGGGGTTTTTTTTGAGACAGAACGTAGCTCTACGGCCCAGGCTGATGATCCTTCTGTCTCAGCGGTCCACAGTGCTGGGATTGTAGGCATGTGCTACCACACCCACCTTTAAATTTAAGTATAATAGGTAGTTTCCCTTTTATAGAGTATAATCTTTCTTTGCAAATAGGTTAATAAGTCTCTATTATGAAATTGGTTTCTACCTCTCTTCTTGAGCTGATAATAGGCCACCCACAGGGACATTTTTGCCCCTGGGACACCCCCTGCCAGGGGTCCTTGCTTATGGTACTTTCCCCATCCCACTGTCTTCTACTGATATTAGTAATATTGTCATTTCTTGGTATATACCCATTTCATTTAAATTACCAGGCCTGGGGTCTTTGTCCTACCTTGTCACTGTCATCAGTTACCATGGCACAGTTGTGCATTCCCTTAGAGGGTCACTATGTGGGCCTATATAATAACTGCTTTTAATTTACATTTCCCAGTTCACTGCCAGGTTCCCATTAAGGAAACCTTGGCCAGTCTCTGAGATGTCAAGGTCTGCATATCTTGAGATTCCAGGTGACAAACTTGGGAGCTAGGGGGCAGAAACCAAGATGGCTAAGGAAGATCCTTGGCTACACTCAGGCCTACAGGCACAAGTCCCAAATCCTGTTTCCTAGAAAACAGCTTCCCCCAACCCAGCATCCTCTGATATGAGACAAATACCCATTAACCATAGTCCCTATCCGGAGCAGAAAACAGTGCTGGTCATTTGCATATCCTTACATTTATTATTTTCCTATCGTGCTTATTTTCCTGTCATGCTTTAATGAGCACCACTCACTATGGTGTGCTGGGGACACTGTCCCTGATCTTGTAGATCTCTTGTCTAGCTTGTTATGGCAAGGAATTAATAGGGCCCAGGAGATGGGAGGGGATCTTGCTCAGAAGGATCAGAAAATGTTAAGAAGGATCACAGGGTAGCACAGAAAGGTCTCTTTCAGGCTGCTGTGCCAAGCCTTTCCTGGTTTTAGAGACACTGTTAGTCCTGTGGGGACCTCCCACCATAGTGGCTGATATCTGAGGACAAGAGCAGCAAAAGCAGACCATTGCTTTCAAGATCTGGTTCCCATAGTGTTTAAAGTCCTTGGGATGAGTTAAGAACCTTAAGTTAGCAATTTAGATGTCTGCATTTCAGTTGCAACAGTATTTATTGCCACTTTTTTTCTGCACTAGGCAGTGTAACTGATGTTCTCTTGTCAGTATCTCACTGTCATCCCTGCTATAGATAAATGGAAGGCTATAAACATCTAGTGGGTTGTAAGACTTTGACAGAGATACCTAGTCAGGGACAGACAACCAGAGTTGGCCTCCCAGACACTGCTGCTCATAGCCAGGAAGGCACACCCTCAATGTACCAATGAGTGGGCCACAGCAATACTCAGTCCCATGTGTCAAGCCTCTCCTATCTTCCCACAGAGCCGCATTCACCAGTCCACCTATGGCAAAAGCCTAGCCATCATGACCGAGGCTCAGCTCTCCACTGCTGTCATCGAGAACCCTGAGATGCTCAAGTATCAACGGAGGCAGCAACAGCAGCAGCTGGACCAAAAAGGTGCCACAGCCAGAGAGACAGCCTCAGCTTCCTCAGTCACAGGGGTTGTTAATGGAGAAAGTCTGGAAGACATCAGGAAGGTGAGGACTTGGTTCCGTGGCACTGAAGACACGGTCACAGGGCAGAGTTAGCACAGGCAGCCTGGACAGTGCACAAAGGTACAGCCACAGTCATGAGTGTTAGTAAAGAAGGCACATGCCACACCCATGCACAAGACACAGTTAGCTAGCTTGAGGCCAATTGGCCCCATGCCTGCAGCTCCACAAGGCATTCATGGGGTCTAAAGCACCTTTTTCAAAGGCCTCCTTGTCCCAGGGAGCCCTAGAGAAGGTCATCTCTTATAGGAGCTGCCAGACCTCCACTGGTTCACCTTTCTAGGAAGTTCTAGACTTTCAAACAGTGGGTTTCAGTCTCTACCCCTAGGAAACTTTTGTGGGTGCCCCTTCTTCATCTGGAAGCCCATGTTTACTTGTGGGAGCAAGGGATTATAAATGGGGACAAGAGCGGGATAGGAAATAGCAAGCTTACCTGGAGAACTTAAACCATCTCTGGGAGTTTTATGTCAGTTGACAAGCCTCCCCTGGGTTATTTAGACAGAATTTGTGACTGGGAACCCTTAGATATGAGCCTTTTTTGGAAGGAAGGGCTCTTATGATAAAAGTCGGTTTGAAAATCACCAGCTTAGGGAAAAGAATATGGCTCACAGGTGCAGGCCTGAACCTTTATTTCTTCATTGAGCCCCATGGCAGTCAGGTGGACTTGGCCAGCCTGGCCATGTGCTTGCAGCCTCAGGAATCTGGCCATGTCTGTGGTACTGACAGAGTGGAAGATGCTTGGAGTTGATTCAGCTAGTAGCTTTCTGTCCTTTCTTCTTTAATGTACAGGAAATTGAGTGCCTATTTGGATAAAAATGCTTATACACTTTGATTAGCTGGCTTTATTTCATTGTACCAAAAGGGCTGTAGAAAGGGAAGTTAAAATCCCTCTTAGGATCTCTCTCTCTCTCTCTCCCCCTCTCTCCCTCTCTCCCTCTCTCCCTCTCTCCCTCTCTCCCTCTCTCCCTCTCCCTCTCTCCCTCTCCCTTTCTCTCCCTCCTCGTTCTCTTGTTCTTTCTTCCTCTAGAAGCCTTATTGTTTTCAACTCATTATAGTGAGGTATAGTTTTGTCTTTGTTTTGTTTTTTATTGTTTTTTGAAACAGGGTCTCACCATGTAGTTCATGGTGAACTCACTATATAGCCCAGCCTGGCTATGAACTCATAATGATCCTTCTGCCTGAGACTCTCGAGTACTGTGATTACAGGCCTGAGCCACCATACCTCGCTTATAATGAAGTATAACTGACATTTTAAAAAGCTATATACACTTATTATTTATAAGTGTATATAATAATTTAAGGAGAACCCAGACACAAGGCAAATACTTTTATTAAAACACTTATATGAGGAATCTAAAAAAGTCAATCTCACAGAGCAGGCAATAGAATGGCGAGTATCAGGGACTGTGGGAAGGGAGATGGGGAGGTATTGCCAAAGCATACGGTCTCAGTCAGTCCTGAGAGATCTGCTGCACAGCAGTGTACCTGCAGTTAACAATACTGTATTACATTATTTACTAGAGAATAGATGTTATACTAAGTATTCCTATCACAAAAAGAAAAAATTAAGAAGCAACTTTTTGGGTTTTTTGATAGTTGGCAGAAACTTTTCCATTCATTTATGTGACTCTATTTTGCCAGAATCTTTTGAAGAAACAAGTTGAGACTCGGACAGCAGATGGTCGGAGAAGAATCACACCTCTCTGCATAGCACAGCTGGACACTGGGTACTCAGTCATTCACCAAACTTTCTGTGACCTTGTCTGGGGAGATCTTCCTCTCTCCTTTTACCAATTAGTACTTTTATAGTTAAGGTCTTCACAGATTCTTAGGCCAATAAGACTAACCAAATATGGAAGAGAGTTGTTCCTTCCAGAGCTCTGTGTACATTTGATTCATGTGAAAAGGGCTGAGATGGCCTGCAGGCCAGGAGGCCTTCTCAGAGCTAGTGTGTCTACCATACTTCACTGTTGGCAGGTCGCTGGAGGACACATGAATACAGAAGTCAGACTGATTTATTTTTTCTTTGTTTCATTTTTATGACATTTTTTATTATGAATATATATATATCATATTTATAAGATGAAAGGTATATATATTAAAAGCCCAAAGAAAAGTATAAACATCTAAAATCCAATCTTTCAGATATAACCCTTGCTGACATTTTGGTGTCTGTATTTCCAATCTTTTTCCCCACTTGTTACTGTGTCTTGACCTTTTGTCTACTGTAATAAATAGTCCTCTGAAGCCTTCAATTGGTGATTACTCAGGTTCCTGTCCTATGAAGCACCATGATTGACTGAACTGGCTCCTCAACTGTGGACTTGTAGTTTGTGTCCAATTTTTTGGATTGTAAATTAACCTTGGAGTATACCTGTAACTGTTTCCTCAGAATAATTCCTAGAAATGGAACTGCTAGGCAGAGGGTAGGGCTCTGAGACACATTGATATTACCCCATGGGGGCAAAGGATGGACATGGACTCCTTCACCATTTGCCATTGTCTCAATGTCTACAGTCAGGCTTGCTTTTATATTGGTTGTTCTCTAGAAATGATATTTGTTAATTCAAAGGATGGTAAAGGCCTGGTGAAGAAAATAGAACATTGTCAAGGTGTAGCAATCCTCTTAGGACATCAGGAAGTCATTCATGGAGACCAAGGCACAATAGTCCTCTGCACTCTGCAGCTATCCATCCATGAGCTGTTCCGGATCTTCCTTGAAAGCTAAAGAGATCTTCAATCAGTTGATGTGCTGACCTGACTTCTCATGTTAGGTGTGTGGGCACTGAGGCCCCACAAGGCAGAAATCTAGCTAGAACCAGATCTGCTTATCCCTCCCAGATCAATAATTTACCTTTTGACTAACCCTTTTTCTTATTGTGAACCTACACCGGGTAAGCCACCTGCCCAGCCTTTATTAGGATCGAGTGAGACCAAGTATGTGAATGTGCTTTGAGCACTGCTAGGCCTATGGCAATGAAGGATGTCGTTGTGGCAGGGATGACACTTGTTCTATAGATCCTTCTAGATCTTACATATTAAATAGGCAAAGGAGGTAGGGGCCTTTCTGCCATTGGGTATATATTTCTGGCACCAAACCTTGATTCCTTTTGTTTTAAAGGCTTTTTCACCCTCCTGATTCCCATGTTCAAACAATTAACAACCATATAAGTAGTTATTAGATTAGTTAAGAAAGAAAACAATACAATATTCAAAGTAATTCTAAGTGGGAAATAATCACAGATAAAAAATAAATCAAAAAAGATGAGAGATTTCTTTGCTGAACTCTGTGCAGATAAATTGGAGAGTAGATAGTTTGTTTTGGTTTGGTTTTTTGGTACAGGGGATCGAATTCAGGAACTTGCGTTTGTGAGGCAGGGAGAGTAGGCAGTTTTTGAAGAAAATAAAATTACTAAAACTGAAGAATTTACTAGAAAACATAGAGAACAGGCAGCCGTAGTGGTGCACTCCTGTAATCCCAGCACTTGGGAGGCTGAGGCAGGAGGATCTCCACGAGTTCAAGGACAGCCTCAACTACGTAGTGAGTTTAAGGATAGCCTGAACTACATAATGAGACCCTGTCTTTAAAAACCAAAAAAAAGAAAACAGAGGACACTATCAACAAGTTAACACCACCAAAAGGCCCCGGACTAAGAAGGCTTCACAGGGAGATCCTAACAAATCTAAAGAACAGAGAACTTGCCAGATATGGTGGTACATATCTGTAATCCCAGAATTCAGGAGGTAGAGGCAGGAGGATTGCTGCGAATTTGAGGCCAGCCTGAGCTACATAGTGAGTTCAAGGCCAGCCTGGACTACATAGTGAGAACCCTGTCTTAAAAAACCAACAAAAAAGAACAGATAACTAATGCAGATGCACATATTCTAGTGCATAGACAAGACACATTTGAAATTTTTATTTTTTTCAAAGAACGTAATATTTACGTCAAAATGTAAAAAGATAGCCAGGTGCCATGGTGCATGCTATGGTCTCAGCTATTTAGGAAATTGAAGCAGTAGGATCACTTGAGCCCAGAAGTTTGAGACAGCCTGGGGAACTTAGTGAGTCCCTATCTCAAAAGCAAAAGAAAACAAAGGTAGAGCATAATACATTACAGATCTATTTTGCTTCTGAATCTCAATGAAAAATCCTAAATAAAATAGTAACAAGCTGAATCTTACAGCATGTTAGATGCTAATATCCATAACCAAATAAGATTTTAGGAAGGAAATTCAGATTTGGGGGTACTGTTAAGTCTACATGTCAACTGATCAAAAGAAACAAATAGTATGGTCACCTTTGTAGATACTTGAGACATTTTGATAAAATTCAATGTTCTGATTTAAAACTCAATTAAATGGAAGTAGGATAGTTGGTTCCTTAACTCAATAAGTCATCTTCTTTCAAATCAAGTTCAGAGACTAAATAACTTTTTACTCTTGTGACTATAATTTAATATTGTCCTACAGGTCCAAGCCTATGCAGTTAGTCAAGAATAAATTGGAAAACAGAATGTAAAATGTATCATTATTTAAGGATGATATGCTCTGTGTGAGAATCAACTGGAAAAACTGCCACAGACAATCAAAGAAGACAATAAGGTAGTTAGATACAATCAACATGAAATCAAGTATCACCAACTACTTTTAAACAGATAAAAGAAGAAATCACATTCATAAATGAAATATCTATAATGTAACAAGAAGTGTACATCTTTGGTTTTTGCTTTTTTCTTTTGACACAGGGTCTTGCTACATTGCCCAGGCTGGCTTAAATTTACGTATTTAAGCAGTCTACCTGCCTCAGTCTCCTTAGTAGCTGGGACTGCAGGCACAAACCATTATGTCTGGCTAAGAAATATAAATCTTTATTAAAAAACAAAATTTAAACCCTATGAGAGACTTAAAAGAAAGCTCAAAGAAATACAACTAGAAATACATACCATTGATTAGCTAGGATGACCCAGTATCATAATGATACTGAGTTCTCTTGAGGGCTGTAATCCCAGCGCTCTGGGAGGCTGAGGCAGGAAGATTGCACGTTAAAGCCCAAGATGAGTAAGGTAGTGACTGTCCCAAAATGAAAAGTTAAAGCGTTGGGAATCTAGCTCAGTGTGAAGGCCCAGGGTTAAGTCCCCACTACTACTAGAAAAGAAAAGAAGAAAACAAAGATGTCAGTTCTCCCTTAACCTACAAATTTAACCTGAACTAATAAAAATAACCATAGGCATTTTCAAATCAGACAAGGTAATTCTAAAGTTGGGTGGAAAAGTAAATAGGAATAGCTGAATTTTTGTTTTTTTAAGCTTTTAAAATAGTTCTGACAAACAAAAGATTAATCAGGGAAGACTAACCCCACCAGAAATTTTAATACTTGTAAAATGTAATAATCTGAATAATGAGGTACTAAACCGACACATGAATAGAGCAATGGAATATAATTAGAATTTCCTCCCCAGAAAAGCCCAAATATTTAAGGGAGTTTTAAAGTTAGTATTTCATATCATTGAACATTAGCTAATTTAATGAATGAAAAGGACTGTCACTCTAGAAACCAAGTTGGATCCCAATCTCATAAAAAACAGTTCCAAGGGTTTTTTCTTTGCAGGGGGGGCAGGGTGTTTAAAATAGTTTTGTTGAAAGGAGTGTATAAAAATTTTTTTTATGTAATCTCAGAGGTAAAAATCTTTTCTATAAATGACACCAAATTAGGCCACACAAAAGTAGTGTCTTTGACGAGGATGACTATAACAGAATCTAAACACAACATCCTGGGGAGATATTTCCTACCCATAAAAGGAATGGGGGGGTTAAATATGTAAATCCTTATCTCAAATTAATAATAAAGACCAATAATCAAATTAAATAATGGACAAAGGATATGAATAAAGAATTCACCAAAAAAGAAAATCAGATATTTTTATATGAAAATTACATAACAATAATTGCAAACCAAAGCTATGGTTAAGATATCATTTTTTGGGCCAGGGATTTAGCTCAGTGGTGCCGCCACATGCCTTGCAAGTGCAAGGTCCCGAGTTCAATCCCTGGTACCAAAAAAAAAAAAAGATACATTTTTCATCCATCAGATTGACAAGCATCAAAAATTTGATAAAATTGAGTGAGATTATGAGGAAATAGGCAGTCTCATAAATAGCTTGTAATTTAAATCTCTAAGCAGGAAGTTTTTAAAGTGTTTATCAGAAATCAAGAACAAACATTCCATTTGCTGCTCCAACTTCACTTCTAAGAATTTATCTTATGTAATAGGTGAATCAACAGGTGTAGTGGTAATTATAATTCCAGGCATTTTTTGATCAGGTACTACATGCTAAGCATGTGCTATACTAACTTTTAATCCTAAAAGCAACCCCATAGGAAGAGTCCTAGGACTTTCTGTTTTACATACAGTAACCTGAAGTACAGTAGAAGTGATTGAAGTACACAAGGCCACAACCTTGCAAGTGGTATAAAAGTCAGCCCTGCTAGTCTGGCACAGGGTCCTCTACTTAACACTGCAATATCTTGTCTCTTGTTGCAGCAGAAGCTAAGAGACTAAGTTAGGTCAATTATGATATATCCATCCAGGGCCAGGGATTTAGCTCAGTGGTTCCGGCGCCTGCCTCGAAAGCACAAGGTCCCGAGTTTGATCCCTGATACCAAAAAAAAAAAAAAAAAAAGATATAGCCATCCAGTGGAAAGGCCTATCACCGTTAATAAAAGGAAGGACCTCTTAGTATGCTTCATTTTTTTCTGTTCAAAAGACATGATTACACAATTTAACATCTCTGTGATGACAAGTGGTAGTAGTAATAGTAGTAGTCTTTCTTAGTGGTACAGAGAGTATTAGTGGATCTTACATTCAGTTACATATAGTATATTAATGGATTTTTTTTTTTTTTGGACTTGTCTGTAACTTTCCAAATTACCTATCATGAAAATAGATGGTCTCTGAACCAAGAAAAATGTTATGTAGAAGATATAGGGTACTTGATATGGCATCTGATTTTCAGCTGGCTTTTGTTCTTGCTTGACAACAGGGACTTCTCCACGGCATTCTTTAACAGCATCCCACTCTCGGGCTCTCTTGCGGGCACCATGCTATCCTCTCACAGTCAGCAGCTACTGCCACTGGACTCCAGTACCCCCAACTCCTTTGGCGCCTCGAAGTCTTGCACAGAGCCTGTGGCAGCCACCAGTGCCAGACCTACAGGCGAGTCTGTCAGTAAGGACAGGTTAGTGGGTACAAAGGCTTGGTCTTGTCCTTGGGGAGAATTCAGGTGTGGACATGGTTCCAAGAATGAGAATTTCATTCTGTTCTCATTTCATGGCCCTTTCAATAATAAAAGAAAAGAAATGCTTGATTTCAGATGAGGACCTCTTCAGAAGGGAGGATTTATTCAGTCAAATCTCTGATGCACAGGGCTATGAGTAGGTGCCTCACCTGACCGAGGATTGCGCTATAAAGATTGGAGACCTGTCAGTGAGATGTTGCCTGCCACAAGGTCAGCCCCACCTTCTGACAGAACTATACTGGAGGTGACCACCCATTTCTGGGCTTTGGCCTCCACTTCACTGTGCTATGAGCTTTACCCACCATTCATCCTGAGCAGGGCACTCAGGTACAGGCGCTTGACTTCCCTTACACTCTCAGAATCATACTCAGCCTGTGTCTTCACTGACCATTAGCTGCAAAATTAAGAAATCAGAAAGGGCCAGGGAGACATGAATGAGAGCCAAGAGTAAAGATTTGCCCCATACCTGCTTCCAGTTGCACATTTTTCAGGGACTGGGCATTTTCTGGGTATTGATTGGTGGGTGCTTGTCTTCAGGAATTATAGGCTGATAAGAATAGGCAGCCACAGGGTTGCAGGGTAGCTCCTAGGATCCTAGGCAGAATGGCTGTCCATCCAAGGGGTTGGTAGACAAGTCTTAGGGAGGCTTCTCAGAAGGTGCCTTCCCTAGGGCCCATATAAGCCAACCAAGGAGAAATAGGTGGGGAACCGAGACAACAGCAAGAGCAAAGCTCCAAGGTCCTGAGGTGGGGTGGGATTAGGAGAAAAGTTGTGTTCCTACACTGAACCATGTGGTCTGGGACACAGAAGACTTTGAGACTTACATTTTAGGAAGATGGTTCCAATAAACAGTGGCGCCTGAATTTAGCCACTGTCTCACACAGCTGATACTGAGAGAGTATCTCTTGTTGGTTGGGATGATATCGTGTTATTGTAGCTCTTCTGGGTTCAGGCATCCATGCTGTGGAGGCTCACCAAACATCAAGTGTCACTGCTCTTAGGAAACTGTGAGGGTGGATCAGAAGAGAAGGAATAGTGCAACAAGACCAGTTAGGAAGCAAAGCATCCAGGGAAGAAGGATGCCTACAAAGGACAGACATCACCAGAGCTGAGAAACATTGCAGGGGATGGCCCTACAAGTAATGGAGGAGGAAAAAAATGCTATACAAGGTGGCTCCCCATGTACAAATGAGATTAGAGATGTTAGCCAGATCAGAAAGAAGTTCAGTGGCTTTAAGGCCCAAGAGTATGGGATAGGCTTGGCAGGAGGGAAGCTAGGCAAGCTCATGTCTAAGCCTCTCTTTTCCTCCTGGAGTAGAAGGTAAGGACTATGGGATAAGCACTTAGAGGAGTTTATTAGACTGAAGATCAAGGCCAGGAACCAACCATGGCTTCAGGATCCTGAATAGGAGCTTTTCTCATCAGCTCCATTAGTAAAGTGGCAAAAGCTGGTAGTTGGAGTGATTTTTGTATTGACATGCCATGTGTAAGTTATTGAGATAGAACTGTGTGTTTAGTTACCCCCAAAAGTTCTTAGAACAATGCAGAGGGGCAAATACCAATCCATTTACCCACAACCCTCTCAGTCAGTCTTCCAAAATTCTAACATGAAAATTGTAAAGATTATATATTGAAATTTTTTTGTTGAAAGAAGTTTTTTTGTACCCCTTTTAAAGGCTCCAAGTAATATAAATTTAGTCCTCCACATTGTTTAGGATTCTGTTCAATGTGCTTCTTATCTTCTTCACTCCTCAGTGTGAATGCTACCTCTACTCCTGCTGCATTGTCACCTTCCGTGTTAACAACCCCATCCAAGATTGAGCCCATGAAAGCATTTGACTCCCGATTCACAGAGCGTTCCAAAGCCACACCAGGTGCTCCTTCCTTGACCAGTGTGACTTCGGCAGCTGTAGAAAGGTGAGTGTTGACTGTGGGACCCTGAGAGAACAAAGAAGGTACAGTACCTCCCCAGACTCCCACAAGGTAGCCTGGCTCCCAGCAGGAAACAAAGATCACAGAGGCCTACCTTAGCCACCAGGAAAAAGGAGTGGTGGCTTAAAGTGAGAGGGGTAACTAGAAGGTGCTGTGGGGGAGGACACCTTGGGCAAAAGGACCACAAGGGCAAAGGCATAAAGTTGTTAGTTGTTGCATTGTGATGAGAGTAATATTGTCCTTTGAATGGAACCCAGGGTTGTCCAGAAAAGGAGTAAAAGATTGATTGGAGAGATGAAAGGCTTTGATATTGTTGCACTGTGAAAATCATGGCCTTCTGCTCAGGAACTGATTTACAGTTAGGGTGCTGGGGTCTACATGAAGTAGCTGAGGTCTTTGTAAGATTCAGTAGACTTTTGAACTCTTAAGGCTTGGTGCTGCTCAACAATTCTTTGTGCTTCTCCCAGCACACAGCAAGCAAGACTTATGGGCTGAAATTCTTTATTTCTTGGAGTTTCACGACAGCATCCTCCTGAGGCAGTCAAAGCAAGTGTATGCAGCCTCTGCCACTGGCATTAAGCATCTCTGCCTCCTGAGAAGGCCTTCCCTCCTCTCAGGGAGCTTATTGCACATCCCAGTGAGTTGGAGACTAAAGGAGCTAGACAGGCCACCTTCCTCCACAGGACCTGAGCCAATAAGAGCTCTCCTATGAGAGTTGCATCTGAGAGGCTGTGAGGCAATTAGGGCTCAGCAGCTCAGGGCAGATACACCTGGCCTGTATCACCAACAGCTAAATAAAGGGACATTGGTCAGAGATTCTTGCAGCAGGCATATGGTGAATAGGTAGCCTGTAAGAAAATTATAGGACCGGGGATTTAGCTCAGCGGCACCACGCCTGCCTCACAAGCGCAAGGTCCTGAGTTCGATCCGCAGTACCAAAAAAGAGAATTATTAGTATAAGACCTGTCCTTGCAATGAACAGTGTCTTCTTATAGCACTATGTGCTATCCCTGGACCTCGCTCATGATCTCAAAACTGCTTGTCGGGATGGGATCATGGGAAGACCCTTTCTTCAGGTTTGTTACTGTGAACTTATAAAACCTTATATTCTATTCTGCAATGTAATTGTGTTTGCTTTAATATAAAAAATTCAATGTAATTTTTTTGTTTTGTTTTGTTTTTTAAGACAGAGTCCCGCTATGTAGTTCAGGCTGGCTTTGAACTCTCTGTCACCCAGGGTGGCCTGGAACTCACAGCAATCCTCCTGCCTCAGCCTCCTGAGTTCTGGGATTAGAGGCTTGCATCACCATTTCTAGCACAATGTAATTTTTTATCTAGTAATTTTTCTAGGGAGGATCTGAAACTCTTCCTGCTTGTTAACACTTTGAAATGCTAGATTAAATATAACTCATATCCTTAAAATGCATGACTATTTCAGTCTGTAGAGGGCAAAATCTACGAGTGAACAAAATAACTAGAGCAGTGGACAGGTCCATGCTTTAGGTGCTGGGCTAGGGGACTACTATCCTAGTGACCACGGACCTTGAATTTAATGGCCACATTGAGTCAAGACAAAGTTTTGGGCCTTAGCCTGGTAGGGTGTAGAACTAAATCAACAGCATAAAGTAAATTCACTTTAAAAAAGGAAAACTCTCGTGAGAAGTGGCAGTAGCAAAAACCTGACTCCAGCCAGAAACGTGGAAGAGAAATTGGAATATCCTGTTCTCAAGGTCAAGAAAACAGTTTTCCTTTAAGATTGTTACCACAGGCTTGCCCTCTTGTGGGTTGAGGTGGGTGGTATTTTTTTTTTACAGTCCTTGGGGTAGAAGCCAGGACCAGGTGCATGCTAGGCAAGTACTCTACCTCTGAGCTACATCCCCAGCCCTTTGGGCTCAACACTTACCTCTAGAAATTACCAACCAAGAAATGAACACAAAGGAGGATTCTGGTCTGGTTAACATCTAGAGGCACTTGGCAAACAAGAAAATCCACCCTGCAGGGATATTGTTGTCCCCAGGATGAGCAGCGTCCAATAAAGCACTGCCTAGATAAACTTAAGATCCAAAGTAACAAATATCAGGGATGTAATGAACAGGAATTTTAGACTTAAATAAACTTCAATCATAGAATTGTCCGGTGGAAACTACAAAATAAATACACTTAAAATCCTGAAAGATGAAACAAAAAAATATGAGAAAAGATTAATATTCTGCATATAAAAGTTAACTCAAATGGATAGCTAAATATGAGAAATGAAATTATAAAACTCTTAGAAGATGTGGAAATCTTGGGACCTTGAGTTAGATACCTATTTTTCAGACATGATATCTAAAACACAAGCAACTAAGAAAAATGGAACTTTAATCAAAATTAAAAACTGCTTCATAGGATATGATCACAATAAAAAGACAACCTACAAAGTGAAAGAAAATATTTACAAATAACATCTAATTAGGATCTAGGAACCAAAGTATATAAAGAATTACTAAAACTCAATAATGAAAAGACTGATTTTTTTTTTTTTTTCTTGAGACAAGAGTTTCACTATGTAATTCAGGCTGCCCTTGAACTGACTGTAACCCAGGTTGGCCTCAAACTCATGGCAATCCTCCCACCTCAGCCTTCTGAGTGCTGGGATTATAGCCATGTATTACCACACCTGCCTTAACAATATAATTTTTAAATAGATAAAATAAATAGAAAATTTTCCAATCAATATACAGAAATAAGTGTAAAAAGACACTCAATATCATTACCTATAAGGTGAAATACAAATTAAAATTGTAGTGGGCCAGGTATTTAGCTCAGTGCCGCCTGCTGTGCAAGTGCAAGGACCAGAGTTCGATCCCCGGTACCAAAAAAAAAAAAAAAATTGTAGTGAGAGGGCCGGGGTTATAGCTCAGTGGTGCTTGCCTGCTTGGCAAGCACAAGGTCCTAAGTTCGATCCCTGGTACCTGAAAAAAGTAAATAAAATAAAATTATAGTGAGATACCACCTTATACCCACTAGAGTGGCTATATTATAATCAAAAGGTCAGATAAGTGTTGGCAAGGATAGGAAGAAATTGGAACCCTCAGACACTGATGGTGGGAAGGTAAAATCGTTCAACTATTTGATATTTTGTTTGTTTTTGAAGGTTGGGTTCTTTTGTCTTGTTTTGAGACAGGGTCTCCGTGTGTACTTCAGGCTGGCCTTGAACGCATGTTGATCCTTCTGCCTCAGCCTTCCAAGTGCTGGGATTAAGGCATACATCATCATGTCTGATGTTCATTCAGCTATTTGAAAAACAGTCTAGGAGTTCCTCAAATGGTTAAACATAAAGTTATATAACCCAACAATTCCACACCTAGGTATATACCTAAGAGAATTGAAACCATATATTCAGGGGCTGGGAATTTAGCTCAGTGGTTTCACCACCTGCTGCGCAAGCCTAAGGACCTGAGTTCGATCCCTGGTACCAAAAAAAGAAAAAACAACCCCATATATTCATAATAATTTGTACAGGAATATTCCTATAATTATGCTCATAATAACCAAAAAGTGGAAGTGACCCAAATATTTATTAACTGATAGACAACTAATAAATAAAATGTAGTATATCCACACAATACAATAGTATTCATCAATAAAAAGGAATGGAATGTTTTTATGTGTTACAGACAAAGCCCTTGAAGACATGAAGCTAAGTGAAAGAAGCTGGTAACAGAGGACTACATACTGTATGATTTGTTTTTGTAAAATGTCCAGAGTAAGCAAATGCATAGAGAGAAGAAAGTACATTAGTGATTGCCAGGGGCTGAGTGGAGGGAAGGAGTGATTGATCATGGGTACAGTTTCTCCTTAGGATTATGAAAAATGCTCTCACACTAGACAGTGGTGATAGTTACACGACTTAATGAATATTCTCGTTTTCGTTTTTTTTTTTTTTTGGTACTGGGGATCGAACTTGGGACCTTGCACTTGCTAGGCAGGCGCCAGAACCACTGAGCTAAATCCCTAGCCCAATAATGAATATTCTCAAACCACTGAATTCTATACTTTAAAAGCAATTTAAAAAAAAAAATAAAAA
>NW_004624747.1:0-14778 GCF_000247695.1 Heterocephalus glaber | reverse complement strand
AAAAAAAAAAAGTTAAAAAGAATAGCACACCATCAGAAAAGACCAGGTTTGGAAATGAACCAAAAAATACTTTTAGAAAAGAAAAATAATTATTACAGTTGAAAAGTCAGTGAAAAGAGCAGACTAAAGCCAGCTGAAAAGAGCAGTCATCCTGAGAAACTGATTAGAGTGCCACAAAAGGGCAGAGGTGGAGCTGAAGAGGAGACAGAGAAGGGGAGTCTTCATGCACCTCACAAGAGTCCCTGAAAGAGGATCTGCTGTCAGGGCAGTTGTCAGGAGAGTTAACATACTTACAGGCTGGGGATTTAGCTCAGTGGCGCTGCATCTGCCTTGAGCCAAAAAAAACCCCAAAACAACAACAAAAAATACTAGAAGGTGCTGAAACCTCAGTTTTGGAAATGTACTCCTCAACAGAATACATAAAATTAAATGTCCACTTGAAAGAACAGCAGAGTGCTGTAGATAGAAAGGCCTTGTACTCATTACTTCTGCCCTCTGTTTATGTTTTGGGTTCTGTGTATGACCCTGGTCACACCATTTCCTAGCTTTTGGATAGTATACATCCTGACAGAAAAGCAGCTGCTGGAGGCAAAATCTCGACTGCATATCCTGGGTCCTCATGCCATCAGAGTCGAGCCTTTGTCAGCTGTGTCCCCAAGATCTCATAAGACCTTTTAGCTATGCATACAATGTTGCAAGACCTATAGAATAAGGGAACCATCAAGTTTGTTATTCTTGGAGTCTCACTTGAAAGTGACTGTGAGCAAGCATTCACTTGAGGCTGAGCATCCTACTTCTAAGACAGAATGAGCCTGGTGCTAAATTCTAAGTGAAAGGTGAAGGGTCAAGAGTACGTGCCTAGTATGCGTGAGGTCCTAGGTTCCATCCCCTGTACAGAGAGAGACAGAGAGAGTTGAGTTGGATCCTCATTTGAGGAAAATAGAATAAAATAGCACCTGATTTCTTTAATAAAGGCCTTATAGAAAATATAGGCACTTTCTTGATAATGGCTGTTTCTTGCGTTGATTCAAGCCTGGAGGAACCTTTTTAAAAAACCCATCAGTGGCTTCCTTTAGGACCCAGTGTCATTCAGTGAGTAAGAATAGCACTCAGGGATTGGGGGTGTAGCTCAGAGGCACTGTGCCTGCCTGCCTGGCAAGCGCCAGGTCCTGAGTTCGATTCCCAGTATCAAAAAAAAAAAAAGAGTAGCATTCAGCCATACATCCTGCAGTTGTATCCCAGCTCTGTGCTTCCTGGTGGAGTGATCTTGAGACACATGGTCTTTCTGAGCTTTTTGCCTCACAATTGGAATGGTCCTGACAGTAGACCCTGCCTCATAGGAGGCATCCTTTGGACATTGAAGAGTGAGTGCCAAGCTTTGTCTTGGTCCTTATCTCACAGTGAACAGCACATATTGGTTCCTGTTACTTTATAATTGTACCTCATAGTGGCTGGATAATGAGTCCCCTGCAACCTGACTGGCACTTTCAGACAATGGCTTCATGTGTGTCTGGGAGCCAAATGCTAGCCTCCCAGGTGCGGGATGATAGTGCTATGTAAACTTGTGGGCCATCCACTCCATCCTGCCTCCCAGCCATATGACAAGGTGACATAGAACATGGGGTTTATAACTATGGGAGTAGGCAGAGAGAACATGGTATAAGGCCCATTTGTAAGTGGGGCAGCTCTTGGCAGCCATGTTCTTCCTCAGCACATGTCTACATCCAGTGGACAGTTGTTACAGATCCACAGCATGGTACTTTTTAGGGTACTGGGTGACCACTGGCATAGGCCCACTCATATGTTGAGGAGGTATAGTTCCCAGTTAGCCATTGATCTCAGGAGTCTGGAATAGGGTATCAGGCAGTCACAAAGTGAAGGGATTCCCAGGGCTCTATAGGAGATCCCAGCCATGGAGAGTGAAACAGCCTAAGCTGAAGCAGTACCAATCAAAGTGACTTTCACAGGCTGCTGTTGAGATGAGCTCAGAATGTGATCAGATTATTTAGGAACATTGATTTGACAGATCTTTTAGAGGATTTCTCCCTGCCTTTCATTGAGAACCAATGTAAGAAACAGCCATATCGGGGCCAGGGATTTAGCTCAGTGGTTCTGTCGCCTGCCTCAAGAAACAGCCATACCAAGAAAGTACCTAGATTTTCTGTATTTTATTGAATTTTTAAAAAATGACTTACAATTTTCAGAACATTAAGCTACATCCACAGGATGTAGTGGATGCTGTGTCCTGTTGTAAGGCATTAGAAGGTGAAACCCAAAAATTGACTTTTGCATATTAACCTTATATCCTGTAGTCTTGCTATAATCATTCGTTAGTTCCATGTTTTTCTTGTTGTTTATTCTTTGGTATTTTCAACAAAAACAACATCATTTGTGAATTAAGATAGTTTTTTCTTTCTTCTCGTTCTTTTTTTTTTGGTACCAGGGATTGAACGCCTTGCGTTTGCGCAGCAGGCAGCGAAAGCACTGAGCTAAATCCCCGGCCCTCTTCCTTTTCATTCTTTGTGCCTATTCTTTCCTTCTCGCGTTACTGCATTAGACTTCCAATAAAGTATTTAATAGACGTGATGAGAGAGTGTATCCTTGCCTAAGAGAAAATAACCTGTTTTTTTACCTTTAAGCATGATTTTAGCCAAAGAATTTTTATAGATATTCTTTATCAAGTTGAGGAAATTCCCAGCTATTCCTAGTTTGCTGAGAGTTTTTAAGTCATAAGTATATGTTGGATTTTATGGAGTACTTTTTCTAAATCTCATAACTATATGATTTTTTTAAATTATAAGACTTTTTAAAAAACTTTTTAAAATTTGTATTAGTAAATGTTTCCAGTATCGCTTCTCGGCCTTTTGGCTAAGATCAAGTGTAGTAAATGTTTCCAGTACATAATAAAGCTTTTGTTTGATCTTGTTAATCAGTTAATTCATTTTTGGATGTTGGACTGGTATGTATACCTAGAATAAATTTATTTGACTGTGGAGTATAATTATACATGTTGGATTCAAGTTGCTAATATTTTGTTTACGGATTTCTGGGTGTATATTTATGAAAAATATGGATCTGTAGTTTTTCTTGTAATTTCTTTACCTTGTTTTGGTATTGAAATAATGCTGGCTTCATAGGAGTTAGGAATTACTTCATCTGCTTCTGTTTTCTATAACAGATTATAGAGAATTGATATAATTTCTTCCTTAGATGTTTGGTAGAATTCACCAGTAAAACTATGTCTGGTGCTTTCTTTCTTGGGAAGGTTATTAATTGTTGATTCAATTTTATTAATAGATGTAGGCCATTTATATGATCTTTCTTTGCTTGAATTTTGGTAGATTATTTCTTTCAAGGGGTTGGTTCATTGCATATAAGTTGTCAAATGTATGGGGACAGAGGTGTTCATGGAACTCCTCTGTGACCCTTTGAGTGTCCATTGGATCAATAGTGAGGGCTTCTTCTTTTCAGATAGTAGTAATTTATGCCTTCCCCTTTTTTCTTGATTACCCTGGCTATACATTTATCAATTTTACTGATCTTTTCAAAGAATCAACTTTTTATTTCATTGATTTTTTTCCATTGTTGTTATCCTGCTTTCCAATTTTACTTGATTGCTGCTCAAAAATATTATACTTTTTGCTGCTTACTCTAAGTTCATATTTCTTGCCATCTTTAGTTACTTACGGTAAAGTTTAGATTATTGAGTTCAGTTCTTCTTTTCTAATATATATACTCAGTGCCATAAATTCTGTCCCTAAGGACTTGCCACATTTAGTAAGTGGTGCTTTCTTTTTCATCTAGTTCAAAATATTTTTTGTTTTTGTTTTTGTGGTTTTTTTGTACCGGGGATCGAACTCGGGTCCTGCGCTTGCAAGGCAGGCGGCAGAACCACTAAGCTAAATCCCCGGCCCTAGTTCAAAATATTTTTAAATTTATCTTGAGAGTTTTTTTCTTAGCCCTATGTGGAGTTTTTGTTTTAGAATGTTTTTCAATCTCTAAATTTTTTTTTTTTTTGGTACCAGGGATCAAACTTGGGTCCTTGCACTTGTGAGGTAGACGGCAGAACCACTGAGCTAAATCCCTGGCCCTCAATCTCTAAATAATTGATGATTTTCCAGTTACACTATCTTGATGGCTATTCCATCAAGCTTGTATTATCATAAGCTTAAGAAGAATGTGGGGCCGGGGATTTAGCTCAGTGGTTTCATCGGTTGCCTCGAAAGCACAAGGACCCAAGGTCGATCCCCAGTACCAAAAAAAAAAACAAAAAAGAAGAATGTGTATTCTGCTATTGTTGAATAAAGCGTTTTGGTTTTTTTTGGTACTGGGGATCAAACTCGGGTCCTTGAGCTTGCTGGGCAGGCGACAGAACCACTGAGCTAAATCCCCGGCCCAATAAAGTATTTTTTAAAATGTGAATTAAATCCAGGTGATGTGTGACAGTGATTGATTAAATATGTCCATATTGATTTTCTGTCTTCTTAATCTGTTGGTTTCTCCAGAAAAGTGTTGAAGTCTCCAACTATAGTAATGTATTTGACTGGTTTTTTTTTGCATTCTATCAGTTTTGCTGTGTACATTTTGACATTTTGTTGTTAGGCACATACTTATTAAGGATTATTATATCTTCTAGGAGAATCAATGCTTGTATCATTGTATAATATTCCTCTTTATCCTTGCTAACCCTCTGGCTCTGAAGCCTACTTGATCTGAAATTAATACAGCTACTTCAGTTTTTGAAGTAGTCTTAGAATAGCATGCCTTTCTCTGTCCCTTTACTTTTCTTTTTTTCTTTTTTTAGGTTTTTGAAACAGGGTCTTGCTATGTAGTCCAAGTTGATCTCAAACTCACAGCGATCCTCTTGCTTCAGCCTCCCGAGTGTTAGGATTGTAGGCATCCACCACTATCTCTTTACTTTTTTAATAGACTTTATTATTTTTTTTAAATAGAACCAGAGCAAGGCCCAGGGATTTAGCTCAGTGGCACCACACCTGCCTGGCAAGCGAAAGGTCCTGAGTTCAATCCCCGGCACTGGGGAAAAAAAAAAAATCTGAGCAGAAAGTACAGAGAATTTCCATATGTCCTCTGCTCCCACACATCCACAACCTTCCACCATTGTCAATATCTGATGTAGGATACATTATTATCACCCAAAGTTCACAGTTTACATTAGGGCTCTCTTTTCGTGTTGTACATTCTGTAGGTTTTGACAAATGTATAATGACACATCTACTATTATAGTACTATCTTAGAAAATACTTTCACTGCCCTAATAATCCTCTGTGCTGTGTCTATTCAACACCCCCTCCCAACCCCTAGAAACCACTGATATTTTTATTGTCTCCATAATTTTGCCTTTTCCAGGATGTCATATAGTTGGAATCCCCTTCCCTGCAATGTCTCTACTCCTTCATCCAACCCATTCCTTTACTTTTAATCTGTATGGTTAAAATTACATTATTAAAAGCTGGGTGTATTTAACACATATGTATAATCTCTGCTACTCAGGCGGCTGAGGCAGAACGGTGTCTTAGTCACTTTCCTAGTTGCTGGGACACCATACCCAAAAACCAACTTAAAGGAAGAGTTTATTTGGCTCACATTTTGTAGAGGTCTTCATCCATTGTTGGCTTGCTTCAGGGTAGAAGCAGTGTAGTGGAAGGGCACGGGCTGAGGAAAGCTGCTCAAGTCATGGCATTCAGGAAGCAGAGTGAGTCAAGAAAGGATCCAGGAAGGCAGATAAACTCTTCCAGGTCACACTCACATTGACCTGCTTGTTTTGACCAAGTCCCCAACTCCTAACAGCAAGTCAGCTATAATGCCCCTATATTCTGATCACCTTCCCAAGGTTCCCACCTGTGGCTACATGAGGCTTTATGGGGACATCTAGATATAAACCCTAACAAAGGGTCGCAAGTTTGAGGCCAACCTTGACAACACAGCAAAACCCCATCTCAAAAAAAATATATATATGTCTTAGAAAATTTTTTTTTAAATATAAACTTCATTGTAAAAAGAATTAAGATCTGTTAGGTACATGTACCAACTCCCCACAATGAATGTAATCATTATATTCAGTAAACATGTACAAATAAACATAAAATAAAATATAAACTTATTTGGCTGGGCGTGGTGGTGTATGCCTGTAATCCCAGCACTTGGGAGGGTGAGGCAGGAGGATCACCATGAGTTCAAGGCCAGCCTGGGCTACATAGTGAGTTCGAGACCAGCCTGAATTACAAAGCAAGACCCTATCTAAAATATGTATTTATTTTGTTTTGTTTTTGTTTTTGGTACTGGGGATCAAACTTGGGACCTTGTGCTTGCAAGGCAGGCACCGGAACCACTGAGCTAAATCCCCAGCCCTTTATATATATTTTTAATGACATTTTTTCACCCATTTGTCATTCGTTGGTTTATTTATAACACATTTAAAATGATTATTGATATAGTTAATATGTTTGTAACTGTTTTCTATTTGTTACACTTGTTTATCTTTCCTTTTTCTGCCTCTGCTAGTTCTAATTGAGCATTTTATATAATTCCATTTTTAGCATTATCAGTTATACTTTTTAAAAATTAATTAATTAATTTTTGGTGGTTGCCCTAGAGTTTTTAGTGAACATTTACAACCAATCTAGGTCCATTTTAAATAATACTATATTGCTTCATACATAGTACAGGTAACTTATTACAGAATATTCCCAATTTCTCTCTTCCATGCCTTATACCATTATTACCACTTATTTCATTTATTTATTTAAAAGCTATAATCACCTAATGCATTGTTATTGTTTTTAGCTTGAGGAAAAAGTGATCTCTTAGGTCAGTTCAGATATTTTTTGTAAGGCAGGTCTACTGGCAAGAAATTCCCTCAAGTGTTTGTTGGTTGGTTTGTTTTTGTCTTTATTTCACCTTCACTTTTGAGGCACAGTTTCCCTGGATATAAATTTCTAGGCTGAAAGTTTTATTTGTTGTTTGTTTTAGATGGGGTCTTGCTCTGTTTCCCCTCTTGCCTTAACCTTCCAAGTAGCTGGGATTACAGATATGTGTCACCCCACTCATCTTAGTGAGGTTTTGTTATTCAGCACTTTAAATATTCCCCTTTATCCAAGAAATTTGAAGCTGGGGCGTGGTGGTACATGCCTGTAATCCCAGCACTCTAGGAGGCTGAGGCAGGAATATTGCGAGAGAGTTGGAGGCCAGCCTGGGCTACACAGTGAGTTCAAGGTCAGCCTGAAGTATATAGCGAGACTTCGTCTCAAAAAAAGAAAAATTAATTAATTTTTTTAAAAAGAAACTTGACTTATAGTATTATAGAAACCTAAAGTAATTCTTAAATTTTTTCCTTATAAGATGTCCTAATTACTTTCTCATTGCTAGGACAAAATACCCAACACTCACAGGTTAAAGGAGGGGTTTACTTTGACTCATAAATCATAAAGAGGTTTCAATCCATAGTTAGCTGGTGGCATGGTAGAAGGGCATAGCAGCAGAGAACAGTTCATGGCAAATCAGGCAGGAAGCAGGGAGGAATCAAGAGAGTAGGAAATATATATACTTCCAGGCCACGCCCACAGTGATCCACCTCTTCCCACTAGGCTTTACCTCCCAACATCACACCCAGCTATAAGCCCATTAGTGGACTTTTCCAGTATCACACACCCATGATCAAGTGTCAAACACTCATGATTAATCACCTCCTGAAAACTTCACCTGGAGGGCAGGGCATTTAGCTCAGCGGTTCTGCTGCCTGCCTTGTAAATGCAAGGACCTGAGTTCAATCCTCGGTACCAAAAAAAAAACCCAAAACAACAAAACCTCACCTGGGGCCGGGGATTTAGTGGTTCCACCAGGGTCCCAAGTTCAATCCCCAGTACCACAAAAAAAAAAAAAAAAAACCAACCTCACCTATGAGGTAACATGAGGCTTTGGGGGACATTTTAGATATAAACCATAACATAAGGTAGGGATTTCCCCCTGACTTTTCAAGATTTTCTGTCTTCGGTTTTCTTCATTCTGAGTATGTTATGCTTAAGTGTAGATATTTGTTGTTTATCTTGGTGTTCCCTGATCTTCATGGATCTGCGATTTGGTATCTTAAATTTTAGAAAATTTTTTCCTCTTCCTGTGTCTCATTCTTCTTCCTCTTCCTCTTCTTTTTCTTCTTCTACTTCGGTATCTTTCATTAATTTTGGAAAATTCTTCACTGTTATTATTCCCAGCTTTTGTTGTTGTTGTTGTTGTTGTTGTTGTTGTTGTTGTTATTAAATTCTCTTTACTACTACTGGTCTCTAACTTTTTCCTGTGTATTACTCATAATTATTTAAAATCTTACTCTGATAATTTCAAATTTTCTGCTGTCTCTGAGTCTGGTTCTGATGTCTGCTTTGTCTTTTGAGACTATATGTTTTTTGTTTCTTGTTGTTGATTTGTGCTTTTTGGCTTTTCCTTTGGTTTTATTTTACCTCTTACCATGCCTTGTAATTTTTCGTTGAAAGCTGGGCATATTGTATTGAGTATTGGAAATGAGCTGCATAAGTTTATAGTGTGAGGCTTTATTTATCTGGCATGGAGTTCCTAGAAATTCCTTAAATAGAACCTGTATCTTGCAGCTCTCATGGTTTATAATATACTATTATTATACTGGGGCTGTATTGATGTGGTGGTAAAGTACTGAGGAGGAGAAACATTCTATAATCTCATGATTAACTTTCTTTTTTTTTTTTTAATTTTTCTGGTACCCGGGATCGAACTCGGGACCTTGCACTTGTGAGGCAAGCACTGGAACCACTGAGCTAAATCCCAGGCCCTTAACTTTCTTTTTTGGTGGTGCTTGTGATGGTCCAGAATTCCTGGAGTGTAGTACAACTCCTGGGCTTCATTATCTTCTACCAAAAGAGTTCCTTAACCTGTGGGCATAGGACAGGGGAGGGACACAATAGAGGGAACAGATGTTGAGTAATTCCTGCTTTGCCCCCAGGTAAGATAATGCTCTAGTAAAATAGATTTTCTTGAGGGCAAGGTTTAGTTATGGGGAAATGAATGATCACATATTTTAAAATGATTACTCCCCTCCTCCCCAAGCCCAGAAAACATAAGATATTATCTCCACTGAGGATCTTTATCCTGAGAACCTGGAGGGACCCATTCATGTAAAAATAATAAATGTGTGAACCTTACTACCATCAGACCTCCAGGAGTTGTAACTCTCAAGCTTGGCACACTCAGACCCCAGCAGCATGACAACTACCTTGCAAATGTGTCTGACAGTAAACACTCCAGGGGCCTCTGGTCCAGGTCAGCTGTGGCTTTCTTTCTTGATCTCTCAGTTTTCAGGGTAGGGTCCTGTGACCTCAGTTCTCTGATAGGTCTAAGAAGAGTTGTTTCTTTTCAGCTTTTCAGTCTTCTTATTGTGAGCACAGGTGTGTCAGCCTCCAAACTCTGTATGTTGGAGCAGAAAACAAATCCTGTCTACTTTTTGTAATTAACATTTTGGGAAGAGTATGGATTTTTTAGAAATTATAAAATTAATAGTTGTATAAAGAAAGTCACAGCCAGACATGATGGCACACACCTCTAATCCCAGCACTCAGGAGGGTGAAGGAGAAGGATCCCCATGAGTTTGTACATAGTGAATTCGAGGCCAGCCTGAACTACATAGTGATACCCTGTCTCAAGAAAAGAAAAAGAAACTCACAGATATGTTTCTGTGCAGGTTGAAAGAGCAGAACCTAGTAAAAGAGCTGAGGCCCCGAGACCTTTTGGAAAGCAGCAGTGACAGCGATGAAAAGGTCCCTTTGACCAAGCCTTCTTCACTATCCAAGCGCAAACTTGAGCTCGAAGTAGAAACAGTGGAAAAGAAGAAGAAGGGGCGCCCTAGGAAAGATTCCCGCCTTCTGCCCATGTCACTCTCTGTCCAGGTAAGGCCCACAGCCATTCTGCCCCACTTCCCTGAGCTCAATTCTGGGAGGCCCTGCATGCCATACTGTGCCTCATTAGTGTGGTACACCTTAGGGACCAGCTGGCTCAGATGCAAACACCATGCATCATCACGTGGTGGCCTTGCTTCCTTTACCTGCACTCCAACCCAAACCCTTGAGCCCCTCTGGTGTCAGCTCCCTTGTCTGTGAGTTAGAGGTCTTTGTAGCATCCCCTGTGCTCTTCCCCTCACAGAGTAAGTAGAAGTGCTCTGGTAGCAGGCCAGCCTCACCTCTGAATACCTAATGATACCCAGTAATACTGGCCTGAGACTCAGGAACATTTCTGGCTCTTCTAGTCCCCAGCTGTCCTGACTGCGGAAAAAGAGCCCATGTGTCTGTCTGCACCAGCACTTGCACTGAAGCTGCCGATTCCAGGCCCCCAGAGAGCATTCACCCTCCAGGTAAGTGCTGGGACCCTCCACCAATTCCCTCACAGGTGTGTGTGCGTGTGCACATGCACACCCCCCCATTATAAATCTAGTATTTCCACTGCTTTTGGGGACTGTTATCCAGTGCCTCTCCATCCCTTTCTGGAAGAAGTCATAGCTGATGAGAGTACTTACCAAGTCTTGAGAAGAGTGCTAGCCTTGGCTGGGCATGGTGACGCATGCCTGTGATCTCTATACACAGGAGACTACGGCAGGAGGATCTCCAAGAGTTTGAGACCAGCCTAGGCTACATAGTGAATTCAAGGCCAGCCTGAAATGTGTACCAAGACCCTTTCTCAAAACAAAAAAAAGAGTGCTAGCCTCCTTTCCTCACCCTCATAGCCGGCCTCCCCGCTTCCCTGGTATCAGGAATCAAACTCAGGACCTTGCATTTGCCAAGCAGACTTGGTGCCACTGAGCTAAATCCCTGGCCCCTTCATAGCTCTTTTTGTGGCATTGCCCTTGATGCACCAGCTGCCAGGGCTGCATTTACAATTACATCTTCTAGATGTCCACCTCCTTTTAAGACTTGTCTCAGGTGTCCCTTCTAGAACTCTCCTGCATCTCCACACTCAGTCCTGGCAGCATCAGGCTCCAGACCCAGGGGACTACATGGTCATGGTCTGTCTCCCTATGGTTCCATTGGCCTTGTCTACTTCTCAGGGCCTGACAGAGTCATCATCAGATCTGTTGGACCTCTTGTAACAGTAAGCTTCAAACACAATCCTAGTGAAGATAATCCCTTATACCCAGAGGCCCTCTGGTCAACACCATGTCCATGCCTCAGCCATCATGATGTCTTTGCACATGCTCTCTCCTCTCTACACACCCTTCGTACCTAACCCAGGTGTATGTCCTCTGGCAGCTTTCTTGGACCCAGTGTATGGGTCAGCTCCCATTGGCCATGCACTGCTCCAGATCTAGGCTGGCCCTCACAGGGCACTGGAGTGCAGGCATCAGCCCATCCCAGCCATGGGCCATGATGCAGAGGAATGGAGCAGGTAGAGTCGATGGATGAGACCCACATAGTTTGTTCTTGTTACTGATATGAGTGGAGGCAGGTGGTGCCTCCAGCAGTCAGCAGCTACAACTCCTCTCCCAAACTCCAGCCCTTCTCAATATCTTCACTGCAGGGTGCTACTTGAGACTGTACTTGGTTTCTGAGTGTCTTTGAAGGGAACATGGCTTGTGGCTGCAGTTCACACTCTTGTGTAGCCACAGCTTACACTCTTGTGTAGCCACAGCTCACACTCTTGTGTAGCCACAGCTCACACTCTTGTGTAGCCACGTGGTACAACGATTCAGCCTGAGTTTCCATACTGAATTATCTCTTGGTAAGCTCTGTAAACACACAGGCTTAAGCCTCTCTGGTGCCAGACACTGAACTCTACATTTTTTATTCATGCTGTGCTGGGATGTTCTTCCAGTATAGTCTCAGTTGAACAGACTGAGGCTTACAGCCACAGGAACTAGAGAGCACCTTAGAGTTTTCTAGGTTTTCCTCCCAGCACCACCATGGGCTCTCTTCTTATCAAATACCTTAGTCTTTGAAGATTTTCGACTAGGAGGCTATAAGCAAAGTCTCACTCCAAGCTCTGTCCTTGGCTGCCTATAGTCCTTACTCACAGTGTGTTCTCCCCAGTAAGATGATAGGGCCCTCTTGCCACCCCACCAGCTGTCACCCTCCTATTTTGGCCAGCCAGCTACCCTGTATCTCTGTGTCTCTGTATCCCTGCTTTAGAGCCCAGGGCTACAGAATCCTTGAATATCTCACTGGTCCCAGGACCCCTGTCTGAGCAGTCCTGCTATCACCTGAAAAGATATGTTTACTCTCTTTCATCCAGGTGAGCTCTGACCCTTCCATGTACATTGAGGTAGAGAATGAAGTGACAGCTGTGGGGGGGGGGGTGAAACTGAGCCGCCTGAAGTGCAACCGCGAAGGCAAGGAGTGGGAGACAGTACTCACCAGCCGTATTCTCACTGCTGCCGGCAGCTGGTAAGTATGGCCTCAGTCTCAGCTTGTCCTAGAGAGAGGTACCCTGTGCTAAGCTGGCTGGCACTGTTACTTTCCTAGAATGCAGCCTTTTTGAGGGGAGGATGCCTCCCACAGAGGATCACACTGGGTTTTACTCGGGGCCAAGCATGTATATTTATCATCTAACGTTCCTGCAATATCCAATGAAGTCATTCTCATTACCCCTATGTTATAGATGGGGAATCTGAGCACTTGAGAGGCACCCAGATAAGGCTGGAGGTTTTATGCCCTTGCTTGGCCAAGATTCCTGAAGACTGACTCTCCTTGTGGGTTCTTTCTCTGGACCCCAGATTTTCATCCAGGGTGGTCAGGATGGGTTTCTGACTATTCCAGGTCTCTACTTTTGCCCTCTCCAGATTCTGTGCTTTGGGGAAAAATCTTAATTTAATGGTTAATCACTTGGTATCTTCTTGGAGGCTCCTGGCAATGAACAAGAGCTCTCTCTTCCCTGTAATCAGTCTAAAGAGAAGATTCATTTTCTTCAGGCACCTGCCAGCCATAGGTCCCCAGTCAAGCATGTGGCACATTCTCTTACCAGGATTTTACAGTGATCATCACTCACATACAGTCCTTTTCATTAGGGCCTTAGCCGTCTGTCATAAAGTCATATGTAAATGTTTTTATATATGTCTGGAAACACTGATCTTAGGGCTTAGGTTAGGAATCCCATTGTCCACTGGTGGCGAACCTATGGCACATATGCTGCAATGGGCTGTTATCATTGAAAGCTCTAAAAGGCTTGCCATCACTGCCATAGTCCCTAAGTGAATTTGTATTGTTAGGCTAGTAGGGTCCTACCAGTCTGTTCCTCTATGCATTCTCCCTCAAAATGAATGCACTGAGCTCCCAATCCCAGGTGCCTGTGTGTTGGGTGCTGCCATCAGCTCCCACTCTCATTCTTGGTCCCAGGACTACTAAGTAGTATCCCCTAGCTGAGGCCCAGTGATGTCTGCACAGCCTCTGCTGTAGCAATACAGCAGCTATTGAGGGGGCCTACCGGGCAACCAGGGCCTGTCAGCCTGTGTAGTCCCACCTACTCAGGCTCCACCTATAGTCCTACTCCCTGGTGTTGCAGCCCAGTGTGACAGCTTTCTTCACAGTGGCTTGGTTCAAGGAAGGACCTGACCAGAGATGAGCAGACAGAATTCAGCTGTAGCACCACAGAGAGCTCCCTGTTCCCGAGTGAGTCCTGCTTAAAGTTTTTGCTGATTCACACTTTCAAAATATGTTTATAAACAAAAGCACCTCATTGCCTCTTCCTTTTTGGAGGAAGACGTCTTGTTAGGAAGGAGTTGGCAGGCTCACTCCTTAGGTGACCTTACTCTGGGCCTATTGACAGTAGGGGTAACTCCATTCATCCATTCAGAAGGGTAACTCCATTCATTGGCCTGACTCACCAGGATAGAAATCATGAAAGGACACTGTGTGTAGTCATCTGTGGGCAAGACCTGGTTATTCTGGTTGCACACCTGCTTCCACTGCCTGGGGCCTGAGCTCCAATCGTTCCCTGCACCTATGGTTGCACTTTGGTGGGCCTTCACTGGGAAGCCAGCAGCCTGCTTGTTCTGTGCCTGCCTAAAGAGCCTAGTGGTCACTCAGAAAAGGGACCAGTGTCCAGACACATAATCTCTCATGAAGCACTCCTTGCTTGGAGAGTGGTGTGCCTCTCCCATCCCACCCAGAACAGCCTTCTGAGTGCACATCTGGGTGTCTCCTGAGAGGCTTGTACTGGTACTACCACACTTGTCTCAACCTACCTCTCCAGAGACCTTGTCTGGACTACCCTAGCCAGCCATAGCCAAGTGACTTGCATGGATACTCTGTGGCATCACCTTATGAGTGAGGCATATTTCCTGAGTGGCTGGTCAGGTGCAGTAGCTCTCCAGGGTCCTCACACCACTAAGTTAATTTAACATCAGTGTGACCTCAAAGAAGCACAAGTGGCCCTGTGGGCAGAAGACAGAAGACTCTCATAAGAGACCTCAGGCAGGCTCTGACTGGCCCCTGCTCAGCAGAAGACTGTAAAGCCTTGGTTAGGCCCAGGCATAGGGAAGGCTATACATTAAATAGTCCTAGCCTCTCCTGTAGCGCTCAGCCCCTGTGACACCTGCCCTTTCTCTGCCTTCATAGTGATGTGGTATGTGTTGCCTGTGAAAAGAGAACGCTGTCGGTGTTCTCCACCTGTGGTCGCCGCCTGCTCCCTCCCATCCTCCTGCCATCCCCTATCTCTACTTTGCACTGCACAGGTTCCTACGTCATGGCACTCACTGCTGCAGCAACACTGTCTGTCTGGTGAGAGTCAGGCCCGGCGGGTGGTGTCGGGGGGGGG
>NW_004624746.1:29316371-29327949 GCF_000247695.1 Heterocephalus glaber | reverse complement strand
TCTTGGCATGACGTCACACAGGGGAGGGGGCAAGGCACCATAGGAAGAGGGCAGCTACTATACATAATAGCTGCTGAGGTGGTGGGAGACCTATCAATGCCAGGCTTTGTGCTGTTTTTAGTCCCCCTGTCGGGCATCTGTACTCCCAAGTAGAGTCATTTTTTCCCCCACTGGTACTGAAGATTGATCCGGGGACCTTTACACTAGCTACTTCCCCATCACCCCCCCTTTTAAATTGTGATATGGGGCCTTGTTTAGTTAGTATGTTGCCCAAACTCGGTATGAACTTGAAGTCCTCCTGCCTCAGCCTCCCAGAGTGCTAGGATTATGGGGATGAGCCATTACGCATGGCCAGTCATTAGTTTTGGTTTGTTTCTTTGGTGTTTTGTTTTTTTTTTTTAAACAAAAGCAGCTTTTTAGTCCCCATCTACCTCAGGAAAAAACACAAGTCATGCCTTTAATGAGTAACAGGGTAAGGGTCTGGGAGTTTGCTTGTCCATGGTCCCTCTGGGGTTCCCAACCATTCTGTTCTCTCATCAAGTTGATTCTTTTTTTGTTTGTTTGTTTTGGTACTGGGGATCGAACTCGGGTCCTTCCGCTTTCGAAGCATGAGTGGAACCACTGAACTAAATCCCCGGCCCCTCATCAAGTTGATTCTTGAAGATGCTATGACAAAGGCAACTTGGAAGAGTGAGGGTTGGGAGGAACATGAACCATGCTCTGAAGGGTTAATGATCCTGAGTTAAGTCCCAGAAGTGTGCCGTGCCTGCCCTTTGTCCTCATGGTGGTCTCTGATGGTCTGATTCTAGCAAGGACAGGTCCAAGCAAGTGAGCCCAGAGAGAGGAAGGGATCCTCCCTCACCCTATCTGAGCCATCTCTCCTCCCTCCTCACTGGCTGTGCCAGCCTTGTCTTCCTCCTTAGAAGATTTCCAGTGTGACATTGCTTATGACCCCAACCGACTGAATATCAAAACCCTATCCCCTCATAATATTTCCCAATTTCTGATCTGTCCAGAAAGACTGGTGTTGGCATGATTTTCTACCATTTGCAGAGTTATAAAAATAAATTTCAGGGCCAGGGATTTAGTGCACTGGCTCCGTGCCTTACTCACAAGTGCAAGGCATTGAGTTCAAAACCCAGTACCGTAAATAAATAAATAAATAAATAAATAAATTTCAATTGACTTAAAAACCTAACAGCAAAATTCAAACTATAAAAGAATTTGGAAAAAGGGAAATAGGAGAATATTTAAGGCATTGGAATGAAAAGAACACTTTAAGCCTTTATTATTTTTTTTTTTTAAGATTGAAGGTAGAAGGATAGCACACACCTACCCATGACAGCTGTGGGAGTTTAGGCAGGTTAGGCTGAGGCAGGAGGATCAAAACTTCAAATTGAACAACTTAGAACCTGTCTCAGAATACAAAATTTTTAAATGGCTGGGGACATACCTCTGTGGTTAGGCCCTAGGTCAATCTCCAGTGACACACAAACACACAAGGTAAATTTGAGACTGTTTTGCTGAGTCCTTTTTTTTGGTACCAGGGATCAAACTCAGGATCTTGCACTTACAAGGCAGGTGCGACTCCACTGAGCTAAATCCCCAGTTATACCCGTTTTACAGATGGTGCAATCGTGTTCAGGATCATTTGCACGATTTTATACAATTAGAATGTGGTAGAGGACAGGCCCTTAAATTTAGCTGTGCTTTTGCACTTCTGACTTACCTGTGTTACAAAAAAAAAAATTAAAGGAGCCAGGGATGTAGCTCAGTGGCACAGGAGTCTGGCAAGATCAAGGTCCTGAGTTCAATCCCTGGTACAAAAAAAAGAAAAAGAAAAAAACAAAACAAAACAAAAATCTTTAAAAACAAAGCTATATTGGGCTGGGGCTGTAGCTCAGTTTTGCAGCACTTACCTAGCATGCATGAGGCCCAGGGTTCAATCCCCGGTACCACAGAAAAAACAAACAAAAACAAAAACACCACAAAGCTAAATAACCTCACTCCCATTAGCATGGCTGGTATATTAACAACAAACAGAAATTGGAACAATTGTGTATTGCTGGTGGAAATATAAAATTTCCACAGAAACCATTGTGGAAAAGAGTCTTGCAGTTCCTCAAAGGTTAAAAATAGAAAACCATATGGTCAGGGGCCAGGGATTTAGCTCAGTGGTTCCACTGCCTGCCTCAAAAGTGCAAGGTCCAGAGTTTGATCCCTGGTACCAAAAAAAAAAAGAAAGAAAAGAAAACCACATGATCAGCAAAAGAATGGAAAAGTAAGTTCTTTCTTTGTTTTTGTTTTTTTGGTACTGGGGATTGAACTCAGGACCTTGCACTTGTGAGGCAGGTGCAGCCCTGGAAAAGGAAGTTCTTGATACATGTGTGCTCTTGCTCATAGCAGCTTTAGTCGCAATAGGCAAAAGATGGAGGCAACCAAAGTGTGCACTGATGAATGAGTAGATAAACCAAATGTGGGATATAAACACAACAGGATATTATTCAACCCAAAAAAGTAATAAAATTTTGCCACATACTGCAACATGGGTGAGCCTGGCAGTCATCACAATAATGAAATAAGTCAATCACAAAAGTACCAATACCGTTTGATTCCATTTACATGAGGTACCTGGTATTATCACATGCTGTCTACATAAAAGCAGGAAGTAGAATGGAGGTTTCTGGAGGCTGAGAGTTGGGGTGATGGGGTGATCTAATGGGCAGGGAGTTTGTTTTGCAAGATGAAAAGTGTTCTCCAGACGGGTGACAAAGCTGTCTCAATGTACTAAACATTACTGACCTGTACACTTCAAAGTGCTTAAAATGGTACATTTTATATGCATTTGTACACTGTCTTTTAAAAACAACCACCTGGGTGTGGTGGTGTACTCTTGCTGTTCCAGCACTGAGGAAGCTGAGGCAGGAGAATTTAGAGTTGGAGACTAGCCTGAGCTACCTAGCAAGGCTCTGCTTCAAAAAATAAATAATAAGGACCAGGGATTTAGCTCAGTGGTGCCATCTGCCTGGCAAGCACAAGGTCCCCAGTTCAATCCCAGGTACCAAAAACAAACAAATAAACAAACAAAAAAACCCACAAAAAATAATAAAAGCTAAACACAATAGAAAATAGTGGTTATATTGTGTGCTATGGACTGAATTGTCCTTCCTCCAAAATCAAGTTGAAGCCCTGACCCGCAATTTGACTGTATGTGGATGTAAGCCCTATAGTGAGCTAATTAAGGTTGAATGAAGCCCTAAGAGCGGGGCCTTGGTACTTACATGGATTAGTGTCCTAGTAAGAAGAGTCACCAGAGGGCCTGCTCAATACCTCTCTCTTGCACACAAAGAGGCTGTGTGAACTTGAAGGCTGTAAGGTGGGGGCCCCTACAGGCCAGGAAGAGAAGCCTCACTAAGAACCAGCCACACTGATGCCTCAGTCTAGGATCTCTTGCTTCGAGAACTGTGAGGAAAGAAACTTCTGCTGATTCATCCATCTAGTCCTTCATATCGGACCGACTGGTAACAATGTAAGTATACACTTCCGGTCTTTTGTCATCCGTGTGTATGTACCTATTGATCTTTTGTTCACCCCCTTTTTTTTGGTATGGGAGATCGAACTCAGACTCTTGCACTTTGTGAGGCAAGTGTGGTGCCACTGAGCTAAATCCCTGGTTCTTGTTCACCCATTTGACAAAAGTTCCATGTTGAAAACTTATAGAGTTCCTACAAATTGACGAGAAATGAACAACTCAATAGAAAAATTAGTCAAAGAAAAATTAGTCAAAGAATATAAGTAAATAATTCAAGAAAAAACACACTTGAAAGGCTAAAGAACAAGGAAAATAATCTTTAATCTCATTCCACCAAAGAAACACTAAAATATCATTTTGCCCATCTATGTGGCATAAGTACCAAACACTTATTTTTTATTAACAGAGAAGGGTGGATAAATGATAGATACATGCTTACATATTTCTATCCTCTTCTGGAGCATAAATTAGTTAGAGCCACTTAGGAGGCTATTTTAGCAGAAGTTACTCAATTGTAAAATGTACATACCTTCAACCCAAGAGGTTCGGTATATCATCATATAGACTCCCTGCAAAGTCTAGTGAAATGTCCGTGTGTAGGAAAGTAGTTTAAGCATGATCGTAATGAGCATTAATAAAAAGAATGAGGTAAGGCTGTGGGAGCTGCAATGGGAAGACTTCCACAGCTTATCATTATGTGGAAAGGACAAACTATAAAATAGCACATACAGAGCAATGTGGATTCTTTTTTAAAATGAAGTACAACTACACATGTATATGAATATAAATGCATGCAAAGGAACTGGGATATTCCAAGAGAATCGAGTAGGTCTTTAGCTTTATCCATATTCATATTTCACTTCTGTTTGATTAATTCTTAAGTATGCGAGACAACACCTTTTTTTCACTCAACAATCTTTCTAGGATCTCAGGAAAGATAAAAATCTAACTGCTATACAGAAGGTCACACAATGGTTATTCTACTTCACTTTTGAAACCCTTTTACAGACCGATGGATGGACATTTAGGTGGTGCTTACTTTTTGTTATTATGCAGACTGTGATTACTGTTTGGTTTGGTTTTGTTTAGTTTTCCCGAGCTGGGGATCAAACCCAGAGCCTTGTATATGTTAAACCCTGTAACTCAGAATTACATCTGCAGCCCTCATGTGTTGGGAGCCATTTTCCATAATTTTGGGGAAAAAAATCATTTCACAATTAAATTATGATTAGGGCTGTCAGAGGCCTCAACAGTCCCCTAATGCTGCAATCTCAAGGGCAAGATTACATCAGCTGAAGACATCCTGGTTCTTTAAGAACCCAGTAGTAATATGAAAAGAGAAAGGTTTCACCTGGGAAGGGGCAAATTCCTTATCAGCTTAACTCATCCCACCTACTGTGATAAGAACATTTTGCTCATCTCACAGGGCTAATCAACATAAACTCCTCATTGTCCTAAAATCCTCAACAGCATAAAATGCTCAATCTTATAGGATTACTGCCACCCTCCAGGTCATCTGATACTTCCTCCTCAATTAAGGATTATGGCCCCCCTCCAGGTGTTCTAATACTCTCCATGAACCCAATAATTAGTGGGGAGCTTGGGGTGTCTGCCTTTGCCTGCTCTGAGGCACTGACCCCCACCCCCATACTTAAAATTGAACAAATCTCTATTGTCTTTTTTTCTTAGCCCTTGCCTGCCCCCTCTCTAGGCAGAGGATTGATTGACCTCCAATATTCATGATTCCTTCTTGTGCTACCCTGTCCATGAGTTTCTCTGAATTGTGAGATGTGTATTCACTGGAGCCCTTTTTACATTTAGTAGGAGTTGCCGAAGAGTTCCCTCCTGAGGCTGTTCCAATTTGCACATCACCAACAATATCTGAGTGTTTTGCATGCTCCATTTCCTTGCATTCTGTTAACCTTGCATTTTGGTAGACCTGCTAGATAAAACACTGGCATTCTTGTTTTAAATTGCACACATTTCCATTAGTTTACTGACAATTTTGTGGTCATTTTCTGTGATTGCTGGTTTATGTTTTTTATCATTTTTTTCTACTCAGTTGTTTGCCATTTCTTTTTTAAATATAACTTCATCATTTTCTTACTGATTTGTGGAAGCTCCTTATATATTGTGGCCACTATTGCTTTGCTTTCCATCTATTTTGGACTTTTCAGGAAGTTCTCAAAGTTTCTGGCCCACTAAAGGCATTTATCAAGAATGACTTTATTTCATTTTTATCAAGATATAGTTTTTGGTGTAAAATTCACTCACTGTAAGTGTTCATTAAATACTAGCAAATTTTTAGAGTTGAGCAACCATTCTCAGTTTTAGAACACTTCTGTTATCCAAAAGTTCTCTTGTACCTGTTTGCAGTTAAACCCTAGGTATCTCCAGATCTGTTTTCTGTTTTTTAAGTATGCCTTTTCTAGATATTTAATATAAATAGCATAATACATTAATTAGTCTTTTATATATGGCTTCTTTCAGTTAACATGATATTTTTGAGATTTATTCTATGTTGTAGCATGTATTAGTAATCTCATGTTTTGTTTTGCTTTGCGGTTCTGGGATCAAACCCAGGGCTTCATGCACTCTACCATGGAACTATAACCTCAGCCTTATTTCTTTTTCTTTTTTTTTCAATTGCTGAGTAGTATATGGATATATTACATTTTGTTTATCAATTCACCAACTGATTGACACTTGAGCTGCTTGGATGTGTTCATAAATGGCTATGAATGAATGTGCATGAGTCATTGTTTGGATATATTTTTATTTCTCTTGGGTATTTAGGAGCAGAATTGCTGAGTTACACAGTAGCTCTATGTTTAACTTTTGAATAAAAATTGCCAAATTTCTTTCCAAAGTAGCTACATCATTTTATATTTCTACCAACTATATATAAAAAGCCCAATTTTGCCACATTCTCAAGAACAATTTTTTCTCTCTTTTTTTAATAATACGGGATATCAAACCAAAGACTTTGTATGCTCTAGGCAAGTGCTCCACCACTGAGCTACATCCCCAGACCCTTCTATTTTTTAATTTTGGGACTCTCATTAAATTGTCCTGGCTGATACTGAATTTGTAATCCTGCCTCAGCCTCCCAAGTAGCTTGGATTATACGCATGCAACAGCATCCCTGGTTCTTGTCTTTTTTTGTTGTTTTTTGAGACAGGCTCCTGCTCTGTTCAGGCTACACTATGTAGCCCAAGCTGGCCTTGAACTTGCAGCAATCCTCCTGCCTCAGCCTCCTGAGTGCTGGAATTACAGATGTGGGCCACTGTGGGACTACATAACCTTTGTTCCTTTTCTCCAGCCCCATTGTGATTAAAATGTGAGTTAATGGATGGAGATGCTTGTTAGTTTAGAGACCCTAGATAGGGATCTGTAACAGACCTAGAGTCCCAGAGTAAACTACTCAACTCTTTGTTTACCTGGAACTGAAATTCCAGGCACCACAATTGTTAGAACAAGCTGCAGATGTCTGCTGACCATCAATATGTGACAGTCGACCACTAACCTTTGTCCCCTTTTCTTTAATTCTATATGTTAACTTCCCTCTCAACCCTCTATAAAAACAGCCTCAGATTCTGAGCCAGTTGTCTCTCTAAGCTATTTTGCTTTGGGAGTGCCATCTGGCCAGACTAATACAGGTATGTTTTATTTTCCAACTTGTCCGGTGTGTTCCTTCCCAGGTGTGCTTCACTAGTCAGCTCCTTGGAGCATTTGGTAAGGCTCTTGGTCTTACATTCTGAAGGCACCGCTGGGATTCCTGGGTGTGCTTCACTAATCAGCTCCTCGGAGTGTTTGGTAAGGCCCTCGGTCTTACATTTTGGAGGCCCCAGCGAGATCCCTGGGTAAGGAACCCCAGTTCAGCCAAGACTCTGTGGCGGAATCCAGCAGGAGACTCAGGCACAAACCTCAGAAAACCTCCGGAGGTAAGTTTTTGGCCAGTTGCAACCATTTGTTGTCAGGAGTGAGGTGGCTGATGGGCCGGTAAGCCTCCCCTGACCCCAAGGTTCCTGACAAGGAACAAGGGAAGGTTTAGTTTTGCTTTTGTTGTGGCGCCTGTTTGTCTTGTCATTCATATGTTAGTGTCCTGTCTGTTGTGTGTTTAGTTTTGTATTTCTTTCCAAACCATCAGGACAGAGATGGGAGGATCCTGCTCCAGAAATACCCCATTGGATTGTTTTCTCACTAATTTTAAATTGGCTTTTTCCCCCCTGAACAGGAGAATGAATATGGGGTTAAATTGTCTCGTGGAAAACTTCACTCCCTGTGTCAATTGGAATGGCCAGCCTTTGGAGTTGAATGGCCAGCTGAGGGCTCTTTTGACCCAGGTCTCTGCAGGGCAGTATGGAAAAGGGTCACCAGGCACCCTAGCCATCCTGATCAGTTTCCATATATAAATATCTGGGTTCGGGCTTGTCAAGAGCCTCCGGCATGGTTACAGCATTGTTCCCTGCGAACAAACTCTCGCATTCTGGTTATGGCCCCAAGGGAACCCCAAGAGGCCAAAACCTGGGCTCCCAAGCTGGTGCTCTCACAAGATCCTGACCCCTTAGATCTTCTTATAAGACCTCCACCCTATGTGGAGCCATCCTCCTCCTCTGATAAAGCTGGGCCCAGAGCTTGAAACTCTCTCTCCCCTCCTCTTCTCGAAGAAGGAAAATCTCCAGATTCTATAACCTCCCCCTCCCACACATGAACAGGGGCCGCTTATGGTCCCCACGGAGCTCCCACTGAAGGGACTAGTTCAGTTCTTCTTCTGCCTCTTAGGGAAGTAGAACAGGGTCATTATGTCTATATCCCTTTCTCTACCAGTGATCTGTATAATTGGAAACATCAAAATCCCCCTTTTTCAGAAAAACCCCAGGCTTTGATCTCCCTCCTAGAATCTGTTTTTCATACACATGACCCAACCTGCGATGACTGTCAACAACTTCTCCAAGCTCTTTTTACCTCTGAGGAAAGAGAAAGGATCCAAGGGCAAGCCATAAAGTCGGTGTTAGGGGAAACAGAGGGCCCCCTCGATGAGCAACAGTGGGCCCGTCTTGAGGCACAACTTCTGTCCACCCGTCCCCTATGGCAAGTTAATTCCTTGGGCGGGAGAGAAGCTCTCCAAAACTACCATCAGCATCTCCTAGCTGGCTTGAGGGGAGCCGCTCGAAAGCCTACCAACTTGAACAAGGTAAGCGAGGTCCTTCAAGGACCTGAGGAATCCCCTTCTGCCTTTCTGGAGCATCTGTTGGAAACATACCGTACGTATACTCCAATTGACCCAGATGCCCCTGCAAATCGACAGGCAATTAATTTGGCTTTTGCCACTCAGTCAGCTCCAGATATTAGAAAGAAACTACAGCAGATGGAAGGATTTGAGGGAGAAAACAGGGAAAAGTTGATGAGTGTGGCAATGAAGGTGTTTAACAATAGGGATCCTTTTGAGGATAGAATGGCTAAAAAGATAAGAAGGGCAAACATTGCAGCCTTGACAGATGGAGGTTTTATCCAAAAGGAATACAAAGAAAATAAAAAAGAGGATAAAAGTAAAGTATGGCCCTTGTTAGAGAAGGATCAATGTGCATATTGCAAAGAGAAGGGCCATTACAAGAGGGATTATAAAAAGTTAAAAGAAAAGAGAGAGAAAGAGACTAAGAAAGAAAGAGACAGAGTTCTTCTAGTAGATAAAAAAGATTGACGAGGCCAAGGTGGGGATATCCAAACACATCCACCAACTCCAGGAAGCCAGCATCCTGGTCCCTTGCCAGTCAGCCTGGAATACACCCCTGCTTCCTGTGAGGAAGCCTGGCACCTCGGACTTCAGACCGGTACAGGATTTGCGGGAAGTAAACAGCCAGGTGGAGACTGTTCACCCAACAGTGCCAAACCCCTATACTCTGTTGAGTCTCATCCCTCCTGGTCATGTGTGGTACTCAGTATTAGACCTTAAAGATGCATTTTTCAGCCTGCCTCTAACACCTGTGAGCCAGCCCCTCTTTGCCTTCGAATGGACTGACCCAGCCACCGGAACAACCGGACAGCTGACATGGACCCGGCTGCCGCAGGGATTCAAAAACTCCCCCACTCTGTTTGGGGAAGCTCTCAGCAAAGATCTGCAAGAGGTAAGAAAAGTGTTTCCCCAGGCGACTATTCTTCAGTATGTTGATGGCCTCCTGGTGGCAACTTCAACAGATAAAGAATGCATTGCAGCCACCGAGGGCCTCCTGAAAGCCCTCCAGGAACTGGGATATCGGATGTCCTGGAAGAAAGCTCAACTCTGCCGGACCAAGGTAACCTACTTGGGCTATATTCTTGCAAAGGGAAAGAGGAGGCTGGCAGAATCGAGAGTATCTGCAATTCTCCAGATTCTGAAGCCAGGCTCAAAGAAACAGGTGGGAGAGTTCCTAGGGGCAGTTGGCTATTACAGGATTTGGATTCCTGGCTTTGCTGAGATTGCCAAACCCCTACATGAGGCCACTGCGGGAGAAAATACACCCCTCCAATGGACTGAGGCTTGCCAGCAGGCATTTCAATTGCTTAAGACTGCACTTACGTGGGCACCAGCCCTGGCATTGCCAGACTTAAACAAGCCCTTTACCTTGTATTGTAAGACTGAGGGCCTTATCAAATGCTCCGAGGAGCTGACTAGTGAAGCACACCCAGGAATCCCAGCGGTGCCTTCAGAATGTAAGACTGAGAGCCTTACCAAATGCTCCGAGGAGCTGACTAGTGAAGCACACCCAGGAATCCCAGCGGTGCCTTCAGAATGTAAGACCAAGAGCCTTACCAAATGCTCCAAGGAGCTGACTAGTGAAGCACACCTGGGAAGGAACACACCGGACAAGTTGGAAAATAAAACATACCTGTATTAGTCTGGCCAGATGGCACTCCCAAAGCAAAATAGCTTAGAGAGACAACTGGCTCAGAATCTGAGGCTGTTTTTATAGAGGGTTGAGAGGGAAGTTAACATATAGAATTAAAGAAAAGGGGACAAAGGTTAGTGGTCGACTGTCACATATTGATGGTCAGCAGACATCTGCAGCTTGTTCTAACAATTGTGGTGCCTGGAATTTCAGTTCCAGGTAAACAAAGAGTTGAGTAGTTTACTCTGGGACTCTAGGTCTGTTACAGATCCCTATCTAGGGTCCCTAAACTAACAAGCATCTCTATCCATTAACTCACATTTTAATCACAATGGGGCTGGAGAAAAAGGAACAAAGGTTATGCAGTCCCACATTCCCCACTGATTTTTTTGGAACTTAAGTAATCTTATGCACAAATGTAAGTATCCATTGTATACAACAACATGACAATAATAAGCATGTACACACAAATATGATGATGAGAAAAAGTTGGGTTTTTTTAACCATTGTAGGTTGGGCAACCACGAAGTTAACCATTTGAACAAGTCCCCGCCATCCTGATTATATTTTTTTTAGCCAGATCTTCTAATTGTTTTACCTTTTCTTTTATCTTTGGACCATTATTGGTAAGATTGAAACAACACATATTCTTTACTCTTTCATAACCTTGGTGGTAGAGGAGCAACAAATAGTCTATTGTTGTTCTATTATCTAAGATTGCCTGTCTCTGTTCCTGTAACTCTTGGTTAACTAATGCCAAGGCTGATGAGGTAGCATTTAACCCTTTGACCACCTTGCAAGCTAATTTTCGTACTGTCTTTTCAGCATGGACTTCTATAGAAGGCAGGGCAATAAAAGATGCTATCATGGTTATTACTTCAGCATCTATTAACAGACCTATGTCATCATCGCATCCTGGTGTAGTGTAAGGTGACCAACGTTTAGTTCTGTTAGGCACAATCAAATCAGTCTTGTCTGGTAACACTACAGCTCGACGGCTCAAACAGCAACGGGTCTTGGTTACATTTGCTGGAATATAATTAAAGGTTATTTTTTCACAGGTATAAAACCATCCTATGGGCAGGGAGATATGGCAATTGTTATACACAATTTTTTTGTTTTATGTGGCAGGACATCCCTTTTGACTGTTTTATCCTCAGACACTTGGTTGTATAAT
>NW_004624746.1:29274692-29289740 GCF_000247695.1 Heterocephalus glaber | reverse complement strand
ACCACCATGCCCAGTTTTTCTTAAAATGGAAAGTTCTTCTTTACTGAAGATATTAAATGGGAGGGTATAGACATAGGAAATAAGAAAGACCGCATAAATTTACAAATTAAAGATCTGTTTCCATGATAAAAATTAACATTATTTAACATTATTAACAACATTATTTAAGCCATAGTTCTGATAAAAAGATGTTTTATAGTTTTTTTTTTAAAGTTCAATATAAAAAATAAGTTCAATATTAGTGCCTGGCACACAATGGATGCTCCATAAAAAGAAATAAGTAAGGCCAGGACTGTAATCCCAGTATGCTGGGAGGCCAAGGCAGGAGGATTGCAAGTTCCAGCCCAGCCTAGGCAACCTAGCAACTTAGAAAAAACTTGACCCAAAGTAAAAAAAAAACAAAACGGGGCGGGTGGTGGTGGTGGAGCTGGAGCTATGGCTTAGTTTGAAGTCTTTGGGTCTAATCTCTCATACTGGAAAAATAATTTTTAAAAGGAAGAAATGAACGAGAAGTCTGCCTTGGTAATGTACCCTTGGGTACCCATTGGGCAGGAGGCAGTGGCGCAAAGGCCCTGGGACTCTCAAAGAACCCCATGTGGGAAGGGGAAGATACCTGTGAAGGAGGCTCCTCTTCTCTTTCCAAGGACATAGAGCCATGTAAATTCCGATGCTTATTGATGCCCAGGGCCCCAGGCCAGGGAGAGTGGCCCAGGCCCAGAAGTTCCTAGCAAGGACAGGCAGGAGCCTCCACTCTATCCACATGGCCCCGTGGTCTTCACCCACCATGGGCTCTGCCAAGGCCAGGGCTTGGGTTGGGACCTTGAGCCCTGGGTGGGCCTGGGAGAATGAACTGGGGCAGTGGAGAGCAAGGTGGGGAGGGCACATCTGGGGACAATAAGGGTGTTTTAGTTTCTGTCTCTTCCTTCCCTTTCTTCCTCCCCCAGCGTTGACTGCTCAAGGCATAATGCTCACTGCAGAAAATTCATAAATAAGAAAAGAACAAAGAAAATCTCACCATCCAGAGGCAAGCCTTGCTATAACATTGTAGCATGTATTCATGGAGTATATTTTTGGCATTATTAATTTTTCATTATGCACAATACATGAATATGTTCTTCTTGTAAAATCTAAAAGGTTCTAGATAGATCTCAACTCTGTTTGCAGCCAGTTTCACTCCTGGTCCCTCTTTTTCTTTCCGAGCCCTTGCTTCCCAGAAGACCAATGAACTAGGGGAAGACACTTCATTCCACACTGTTCTTTATGTAGAGAGAGAGAGGTAGAAATCTTTGGATTTTTTTTTTTAACATACAGGGGATTGAACCCAGGGCTTTTGCACTGAGCTACATCCCAGCCCTTTTCTTTGTTTTGAATTTTTGCTCCTTATGGAACACAGACTGACCTTGAACTCACTAGGTAAACCAGACTGGGCTCTAACTCACCAGGATCCTCCTACCTCAGCCTCCAGATTGCTGAGATTACAGACCTGCTCCACCACATATATCTCTCAGCCCTTTTTAAAATTTTGGAGACAGGGACTCCCTAAGTGTCCAAGCAGCCCAGGCTTGGCTCCCATTTGTAGTCTTCCTGACTCAGCCTCCTGTAGTTCTGGGATTACAAACATATGCCACCACATGTGGTTTAAACTTTTCTTTTTATTAGTTAGAATTATATTGTAAACTCTGCTTTGTGTTTGCATTTTCCCTTCTCATATGTGAGTACTTTTGGTGTATGCTTCCATATGCACCTACACAAAATGTATTATTTCATTACCTTTAAAGTTTGCCCAAGCCCTGTTGGTTATTTGACTGTGCAGCTTGTGTGATAGACGGACTTAGGGCAAAGAGGCTGGAGTGCACGCTCTGGAGTGCAGCACAGAGATCTGAACCCTGTGTGACTTCCCAGCCATGTGACCCAGCCTTGTGACCCACACAGGTTACTTAATCTCCCTGGGCTTCACTTGTCTTCTTTATACAGGGGGCTTTCAGGAGTTAATGTCTTTCCTCCTCCGAGAGTAGCCATGAGGCCAATGGGATCACACATGACAACTATGAGAGGCAATGCCACCTTGTACAGTGCTAAGCTAAATGTTAGGTGTGACCCTTTGGTTACTGTGGACAGGGCCCTCTAGGTGTTGGGTGGGGACACAGCATGATAGCTAAGAGCTCAGACTCTTCAGCAAGATCCACTGGGTTCAAATGGGGGAAGCGCACCAGTGCCCTGCTCTTGGGCAGGTACCTTAGCATCTCTTCTCTTTATCTCTAAAGTGGCTTCAGAGTAGTGCCCATTCCATGGAGCAAGAGTTATGCTAATGGGCCTGAAGGACTTAGAAAAGCTCCTGACCCTGAGTGTTAGCTGGCACAGTGGACCCTGGAGTTACGACTGGCCTGACATATGAACAACTTGGGCTATTACTGGAATTTTAGTTTTAACTTTCATACAAAGTCTTGCACTAGAACCCAAATGCCAGCCCCTTGTGCTTCCAGATGGTCTCAGATACAGTTTAACCCTTCAGGAGTTCTAGAAGGAAGATTCCTTTCTGTGGGGGGTTAATTGAGAAATCCTGGGCCAATGTCTCTCCAAGGACACTGAGATCTGCCTATGTACAGGAGAGAGACTTTGAAGGCTGTGTAGAGGAGCCTGACCCTCAATTGACCAACTTGAGTTATATCCAGTCCTTGTGAATGAACTGAGTTTGTAAGTCAAAGGTCCACTGTAATTTCCTTTTTATCTCCTGCCTATTGGCTCCAAGAAAATATGATGCAGTCTTCAGAGCCTTTTTCCTACTAGTAGACATTTAGGCTTTTCACTCACTTCCTTTCTCATACAGTTTCCCTACCCAGAAGTGAAATTGCTGGGTCAATATGAACGTACATTTTAATGTCTTAACATTTAAAAATCCATGTATAGACCTATTATTTTAAGTACTTGGATTCACGGTCTTAACTATTTTTTTCACTTAGCTACATAGTGTAATTTCTTTCTTTCTTTTTTTTTTTGTAGTGTAATTTCTAAATATCAATAAATATCCCAGTGCATTTTTTTCATCCTTTTCTTTGGAAAGGGGTCATGTGGTCTCCAGCTCCTAGGCTCAAGTGATTCTCCTGCCTCAGTCTCTTGAGTGGCTGGGACTGCAGCACATGTCACCATACCTCACTATTTTATCTTTTTTTTTGGTACCTGGGATCGAACTCAGGTCCTTGCACTTGCACAGCAGGCGGCGAAACCACTGAGCTAAATCCCCGGTCCCTATCTTTTAGTGCTCACTTTATTATGCAAAAATCTTAAAATACACAGAAGTGGAGAGAGTAGTATAGCAATTCCCACAGACCCATCCCCACTTATGCATGCGTCAGCCTTGTTCTGTGCTTCATGAAGCACTGTTAATGATGGCACAGTGCACACTGTATGTGTGTATCATAACTTAGGAAGCCCCTTCCTTCCTGTTGGCAAATGAAGATGATTTACTTTATTGTTCTACAGAAATAGGACTTCAGTAGACAGGAGAAGATGGGAGGTTTTGCCCACTCATCACTCAGCCCAGCGCTGCCCTCTTTTCCCTGCAGACCTCCTCCACCGGCTCAGTGTATGGAGCTGTCCCACTCTGGCTTCTCAGATGCAGAGCCTGGGACAGGGGCATGGGGCTCACTGAGGGCAGGAAGGAGAGCAGGAGGGAGGGAGGGAAGCGGACTGTGGAAGAGAAAAGGGGACCTCTAGCCATGGCAGATCCTCTTGGGTGCTCTGGGACCAAACTCTCCCCTTGGGACTGTCCCTCCGAGATGCAGGAGGTGGGCTTCTGTGTCGTCTCAGTCACTGGCTGCCCCAGCCCTGGGCTGTAGCCTGGTGGGCATGGCAGGAAGGGACAGTCATGGGGCCAGGTGGTGACCACAGCCCCCAGCAGCTGGGCACGGTTACAGCCTGTGCAAGCTACATAAGTCTGCCCACCCACATCTTGCCTCTGAGGTCCCTGCTGACACCCACATGAGGGGGCTGCTTCATAGCAGCCTCTGTGAGGTGAAGACTGGGGAGGAGGCAGGAAATGAGTTCCTTCCCCTTTTCATAGCTTGCTGCAGACCACAAATACCCAGGCTTAGGCTGCAGTGGACATAGAATGAGATGAAAGATCAGCCATATCAGGGCCCAAACAGGATTTTAAATAGAAACACACAGAGCCAGTGAAGGGGAGGCAGGAGGAGACAAAGGGGAAGTAGAGGGGAGATAAGCCTGGCTCATGGCTATGTAAAAAGCCATGGAGGGCTGGGGATTTAGCTCAGTGATTCAGTGCCCACCTCGAAAGTACAAGGTCCCGAGTTCGATCCCCAGTACCAAAAAAAAAAAAAAACGATATAGAAAAAGCCATGGAGGAGGCAAGAGGCATAAGTCTAGGCTGCTGCTGTCTGTCAGGGGGAAAAGGCAGCCTCAAAAATGTCAGGTTCAATGCACAGGGGAGGGTGAGGTCTTATGGGGTAAAATTTCCTCATTCCTAGAAGCTGGGGTCACTTTAAAGGGGGCAGCCATTTCCAAGATGGCCCCCAGGAGCCATGTGGGAACATTGCCTCAGTGTTCCCCAAAACTCAGGTTTCTCAAGATTTGGTTTCTTTTTTATACTTGTTTTTGTTTTGTTGTGTGTGTGTGTGTGTGTGTGTGTGTGTGTGTGTGTGTATGTTTGAGACAGGGTCTGGCTATATAGTTCAGGCTGGCCTCAAACTCACAGCAATCCTGTCTCAGCCCCCTGAGTGCTGGGATTACAGGCATATGCCAGCACATCTGACTTGATGGACATGTCCTTTAAGGCTGTAAATTGTAATCTAATCCTTGTGCAAATCCTGCCTTGGACACATGCTTTCCTTCTCTTGGGTGGAGGACTAGCAGTGGAATTGCTGAACCTTTTTTAGGGTCTGTCAGGCTGTTTTACAAAATAATTGTAGGCCTTTCAGGCAGAACTTTTGGGTTCAGTTGCTTCACACTATTGTCAACAGTTGGTATTGTCCAGCTTCTAAATCATAGCCTTCCTAAAGAGTGTGAAGAGGTATCTCAGGGTGGTTTGAATTTAGATCTCTCTGAGAACTAATGGTGTTGGTTTTTTTTTCAGGTGTTTATTAACATTTTTATATCCTCTTTCATGAAGGAAAGTCTAGTATGTCAGAAATTTGCCCACTTAAAAAATCCAGTTTGTTTTTTTTTTTGGTACTGGGTTTTGAACTCAGGTCCTTGCGCTTTTGAGGCAGTTGGTGGAGCCACTGAGCTAAATGCCCAGCCCTCCAGTTGTCTTTTTAATTATTCATGGGTAAAAGTCTTTAAACCTTCTGGATACTCCTGCCTTTTGGCCTCTTTCAGGATGTTGTTTCCTTATCTACTCTAAAACACAATGAGCTGTCCTGGCCTCCGGAGCATGTGCACCACGGTGTTCATAAGGGTAAACTCAGTGTGAATCTGCCTCTCAGCCAGTGGTTAGCACCGTCTCATCCCCGTGTCCCAGTGAGGTTGGGCACCATGGCTCAGGCAGGCTCCAGTGCCCAGGCGTGTCACAGCCTGGACAGCTGCTGACCACAGACATGGCCCCATGCATAGGCACTGGTCCTGCCCCTAGGTGTCACACTGGGCACCATTAGCTGATGTGGGGTCAGATGCTGGGCCTGCCAATTCCACTGAGAAGTCCGGGCTCTGCCTTCAAAGCAATCTGAAATGTTAAGGTTGGAGTCGCCATTCTGAGTCCTGATGGGTCCTTGTCCACCTTTTCAGCTGACATTTGTGAACAAGTTTAATGTCCCTTGGTGCAGGCAGGGGGCTTGGCAGTTCTGTACTTACTGGTAAACAAGTTGCTACTCTATTCTAGACTCTTCTATCCACAGGTTTTGCCAGAAAGAAAGACTGAACACTGATCATACCCTACATGCAAAGGTCTGCTCTAAGTCTTTAATTAGTATTCACTAATTCAATGCTTCTAACAACTTGTCGTTATAGTGTATTATTATTTCTATAAAATACCTACAGTGTGAGCTGGGCATGGTGGTGCAGGACTGGAATCCTAGCTACTTGGGAGGCTGAGGCAGGAGGATTGTATGTTTTGAGGCCAGCCTGGGCAATTTAGTGAGATCCTGTCTCAAAATGAAACAAAAAGGGCTGGTCTGGCCTCAATCTCTAGGCCCTCATCACCAAATGAAAGATAAAAAAGAAAGGAACAACAGAAAAAGAGTACCTAGAATGTAAAAACTAATGTGTCCAAAGTCACCTATGTTCACCACCTTCCTCCAGAATTGTTTGGTGACAGTAATTTTCTCTTGGTTTGGCACAGGAATAAATCCTCTGCTTTCTTTTTTTTTTTTGATACTGGAGATCAAACTCAGGACCTTGTGCTGCAGGCGGCAGAACCACTGAGCTAAATCCTTGGCCCAAATCCTCTGCTTTCTAAGTGTGGCCATGGCCACAAGTGTGTTTCTGTTTTCTACTTTCACTCTTGGGCACACTTTCCTTTTGTCATTTAAGGTTTTTTTTTTTTTTTTTCTCTTGAAACTCCAGCTGCAAATACTTTTACTAATCACCCCAACAGAGCCCTTGACAGATGGGCATCAAAACAGATGGCTTCATAGGAAGGCAGTTATGGATAGGAGAAGGGAATCTGAACCAATCAGGAAGATGGGGCTCTTGGAAGCAAAATTTCTACAAAAGCTGAAACCATACCCTCTAGTCTCCCTTCGTACATTTTTTTCATACATGGAAGAGTCTTCCTGGGGGTGGAAACAATTTTTTAAACATCTGGAATGTTGAAAAGGAAGACAGAAGAACCCCAAAGCCTTGTCAATCAAATTCGGTTTTCTTTTGGCAAATGCAGCATCAGTGACAAATTGCCCAATTTGACATAACAATGTTGATAGATGTTGGCAAAGCTGTTTTTCAACCGCAGCAATGGCCATATGTATAGGATGGGTTCTTTTTTTTTCTTTTTCACTCCACAGCCAATAAGTTTAATAACAAAACAACCAGATGTGTGAAGAAACCTACCACCTTCACAATGTCACCTGACAGTCAGCTATTAATGATTAATGAGTGTGGGATTCATTCCAAGTCTCACCTCAAAAGGTTGGCAGTGAAGTTGATTAAGGACTTCTCTGGATAACTCCTTACTAGAGTTCGTGAGGGTTCTACATGAATGTCTGAGGCTTTCTTGTTTATTTATTTATGCTTTTGAGGTTGACAGATTGAACCCAAGGCCTTGCTCATGCAAGGCAAGTTCTTTATCACTGAGCTACATCTGCAGACCACCACCCCCCTTTTTGAGATAAGGTCTTGCTAAGTTATCCATTCAGGCTGGCCTTCAATTTGTGACCCTCCCGTCTCAGCCTCCCAAGTAGCTGGGGTTATAGGGATGCGTCACCACACCTGGCTATTTCTGAGGCTCTCTTGGAATACAGCACACCGGCCATCATAGCAGAAGACTTGAAGGCAGGTGCAGGCCTTGCCCTGTGGCCCTGTGTGGCTCTGGTAAGACATTGAAACCCTCCAGAGCTTAGCTTCTCCATGGTCCACAGGAAAATAAACCTGGCTCTTAGTGGATTTCAAGGTTCAGGTGAAAAAAAAGGTGTGAATCTGCTTTTCTTTATGAGGCATTTGACTGAGAAATAATTTCATCCCATACAATAAACAAATCCTAAGTGTGTAGCTGAATAGATTTTGGTGTATGTAATGTCCTGTGTTGACTCTCAGCTCAGCACACAGACTATTTCTGGCTCTCTCTCAAGTGTTCTCTGAGCCATTTGCTGGTCAGGACCTCCAAGGAACAATGATTCTCTCCTCTATCACCATACATTAACATTGCCTATACTTGGGCTTCGTATAAATAGAATTTCATAGAATTTCTTGTTTTGAGTCTGGTTTGAGTGCTCATAGTGGTTCATGACATCCATTTACAGTATACTGATGCAGCAGTTGGTAGTTTGTTCCCTTTTAGTCCTGAGTGGTATTCCATGACACAACCGTACCACAGTCTGCTTATCCATATATATCCTGGCCATTCCCAGTTTGGAGTTATTAGGAATAAAGCTGCTATACATATCGTTGTACACATGTCTTCATGAAAATGTGTTTTCATTTTTCTTGGGTAAATACCTAGTAGGAGAATGGTTAGGTCATAGAGTAGATAGGTGTTTAGCTTTCTTAGAAATTGCTTGTTTTCCAGCTAGGCAGGATGGCACATGCCTGTAATTCCAGCACGCTGGGAAGCTAAGGCAGGAAGATCATAAGTTCAAGTACAGCTTAGACAACTTAGTGAGACTCTGTCTCCAAATTAAATTTTTGGGGGGAGTACCAGGGTCGAACTCGGGTCCTTGTGCTTGTGCGGCAGGCAGTGGAACCATTGAGCTAAATCCCTGACCCTCCAAATTAAAAATTTTAACAGAACTGGGGATGTAGCTTAGTGCAAAGGTCCTCAGTTCAATCCCTAGTACTGTAAAAAAAATTATATATATATATATATAGATCATATTTTTAAAAAAATATATCTTCATTCAGCTTCTCATCTTCAAACTGTGGCGCCCTCTACAGGGCAGGAAATATTACTATTACCTGAGGGAGAGTTGGAGCTTTGGGATAAGAGATCCCCTGGAGAGAATATCTTTAAGTGTCTCAATCTGTCAAGAGAACTGACTGAGTGCAAGGACTATGATCAGTTTTGCAGGGTAGGAGCTGTGTAGCTCCTTTGACTAGAAACATCTTCACTTCCCTTAGACAGGGTCCACATCAAGAATTCAGAGATGGAAATACCTGAGTCCTCGGTGAGCCACTGTATCATCCAACTCGATGCTCTCTTTACTGCTGGACTTCTAATTATGTGAGCAAATAAATTTCCTTATCACTAATTTACTTCCTCATTAATTATTTGTAATTCAGACATCCTGCCTGGCACCCCACAGCCCTCCACAGAGCCTGGACCTGCTGTCAGCATCCTTAACACCAGGCCTCCGGCAGATCCAACAATTGCCAGGAGCTGGTGTTCAAGCAAAAGTCTTTCTGGTACCTTTGATAATGTCAAGTCACCTTTCATGTAACTGAAATTCAACCCATATGAAGGGCAAAGTAAAAGCTTTCCTTTTAAGTTTTCAATGACTTTTGAAGAATATTGCTGATCGCTCAGCCACAGATCACACAGCTTTATGTAAGTTTCTGCCACCCACTAAGAAATCATCTCTGGCAGCAGCAGCTCAAGACAGGGGGCAATCAGTGGAGCTGGAGTCTGTTGCTAAAGACACATGTCTTGCTTTCCTGCCAGGTACAGGGAATTATGGGGGAATACCAAAGCAGTACAATAAGGTTCCAGGCTGTAAACAGTTGGAGGAAGAGAACCGATATAAATTCTGGGCCACAAAACTATTTCATATTCCCCACTAAAGGCATTTTAAAAACTTTTTATTGTAGTGTAATGAATAATATATGCATGGCAAAGTGCACAAATCTCAAATGTGCAGTTCAATAAATTTTTAAAAAGTGAACACACCCATGCACTCAGCATCTAGATTAAGAAACCGAACATTAAGAGACCTCAGACAGTTCCTTCATTCTGCTTAGCCAACAACCCCTTCCCACTTCAAAATAACCGCTATTCTGACATCTGTCACCATAGATTAGCTTTGTCTGATTTGAACTCTATATGAATGAAATCATACTTTTGTGCCTGGCTTCTTTCGCTTACCCTTATGTCTGAGATTCACTCATGCTGTTGTTTGGAGATGTAGTGCATTCTCTTTGTTATTGCAGTATTTTGTTACATGACCACAATGTAATTTATGTATCCTTCCTTCTGTTAATGGACTTTTGGTTGTTTCCATTTTCAGGCTAGTACAAATAATGGTGCTAACAACACTGAAATATTCACTCAAGTTAAATGAAAAGATGTTTACACAAAAACTTGTATGAGAATGTTCATAGTAGTTTTGTACTAATAACCCCAAACTGGAAATAACTCAAACATCCATCAAGATGAACTCATGAGCCAGGTGTGCTGGCACATACCTGTCATTCTACTACCGGGGAGGCTGAGGCAGGAGGACAGTGAGTTCAACGCCCACGGGGACTACAGAGTAAGACACTGTCTCAAAACAAACAAACAAACGATGAATGGACAAATACAGTGAGGTATATCCATACAATGAATACTATTCCTCAATAAAAAGGAATGAATTACTGATATAGATATCAACATGGATGAAAACAAAAATACATTGTATTGAACTAAAGAAGCTAGATATAAAAGATATAGTGTGACTCAATTTACATCAAATTCTAGAACAGGCAAAACTAAATTTTAGTGACAATGCAGAGCAGTGGTTTCCTGAGATACGTGTTATGAGGCCAGAGAGGAGACTGACCACAAAGGAACATGAGACTTTTCAGGATGATGGAAATGTTCTATATCTTGATTTTGGTGATGGTTGTACTGATATGTATGTGTGCCAGACATATCTACGTGCACTCTTAAAACAAGTGCATTATATTGTACATAAGTTATAGTCCATGAAAAAATGTAGTCATTCCAGTCTGGTGCATGTGTAGTAGTTTTTCATTGTGAATTCCATTTTCATCTTCTTGATGACTATGTTGAGACCTTTCCATACGCTTATTGGCTATTTGGATATTCTATCAGTCAGAGTTCTCCAGAGAAACAGATCTAATCGAATGTTCATGAAAAGAGATGGGATTATGAGGAATTGGCTCACACTGTTATGGAAGTGTGAAGATCTGCAGTCAGCATTCTGGAGACCTGGGAGACCCCACATAGTTGTTCTTGTTCCAGTCCGGTGGGCTGGAGACCTAGGCAGAACCACTGTTTCAGTGTGAGTGTGAAGGCAGGAGAAAGCACTGTCCCAGTTTGTTTTTGAAGTTTTTTTTTTTTGGTACCAAGGATCGAACTCAGGTCCTTGAGCTTGCGAGGCAGGTGGTGGGACCACCGAGTTAAATCCCTGGCCTGGCACTGTCCCAATTTGAAGCAGGTAGAAGGAATGGTGTTCTATTCAGCTTTTATTTTCCATTCAAGCCTTCAGTTGATTGGATGAGGCCCATCCACATTAAGTAGGCAAAAATGTGCTTTACTCAGTCTAACAATTCAAATGTTAAATTCTCCCAGAAACACCTTCAGAGACAGACTGAAAATGATGTTTGATGTTTGGCAACATGGTAAAACTGATACATAAAACTAACCATCACAGATACCCTCTTTAGTGAAATACTTGTTCAAGTCTTGGTTATTTCTAATTGGATTATCTTTTTCTTGATTTATAGGGGATATATATATATATATATATATTCTAGATATGAGTTTTACATACATTTATTGCAAATTTAAACCAGTGGCTATCTTTTTACTTTCTCAATAATATAGTATTTATCTTTTCATTATGGTTGTTATAGCTCACGTCTAGATGTCCCCTCAAAGCCTCTTGCAGTCATAGGTGGGGCTTTTTCAGAGTTGGCTGAATCTAGACTGTGATTTATTCATGGTGCATTGCTAGCATTAAGGGTGCTAGGATTAAGGGGGATGATTACTAAATCAGTCCACTGATTAGTTTGACACCACCCTTATGCTAGTAGCCAACACAATATGAGGGATTTAGCTCAGTGGTTCCACCACCTGCCTCACAAGCCCAAGGTCCAGAGTTCCATCCCCGGTACCAGTAAAGAAAGAAATAAATAAATAAATAAATAAATAAATAAATAAATTTAAAAAATGGCAAAAAAAAAAAAAAAGACAGAAAGAGGCTTGTGTTGTTCCTTGCTTGCTTTGCTACCTTCTGCTTGCCATGAACTGTTTCTCCTCTGCAATGCCACCCTGCCTTGGAGCCAGCTGATTATGAACTGAAACCTCTACAAATTGTGGGTGAAAAAAACTTTTCCCCCTTTAACTTTGGGTGTCAGGTATTTTGTCTCAGCAATGAGAAAAGTAACTAAGACAATGGTTCATGGTTATTATATTTTATTTAAGAAAGGTTTGACAGTCTCAGAATCTCTAGATCATGAATTCTATGATCTTATCATTTATAAGCTTTATTATACTTTCTTTTACATTCAGATCTATCATTCATATGGAATTCATTTTCAGTATATGGTTTGAAGCAGAAATGACTTCTTTCTGCAAAGCCAGTAGATTTAATAGTGCTAAAAGTTTCACCTTTCTCCCCGAGTTTTTCTGAGCTAATTATATAAATCTGTTTCTGAACTCTCTATTGTGTTTCATTGTTTTATTTATCTGTCATGTACCAATATTATCCTTTCAAAATTACTACAGCTTTAAGTGAATCTTGATATCTTGAGGTACAATTCCCCCTTGCACTTTGTTTTTCTCTTTCTTTTCCTTCCTTTTTTTTTTTTTTTGGTACCAAGGATTGAACTCAGGACCTTGCGCTTGCAAGGCAGGCGCCAGAACCACTGAGCTAAATCCCCAGCCCTCTTTTCTTTCTTTTGGTGGCAGTGGAGGTTGAACCCAGGGGCTTCACACTGAGCTATATCCCCAGCCCTTTTCTTAGCTTTTGAGACAGGTCTCACTAAGTCACTAAATTGCCCAGGTGGGACCCAGTCTTGTGTACCACCATGCCTGGCTTGTTTTTATTCTTATTTTATTTTTTGTTGGTTTTTTTCTTTTTTGTTGGTACCAGGGATCAAACTTGGGACCCTGTGCTTGTGAGGCAGGCGCCGGAACCACTGAGCTAAATCCCGGGCCCTTGTTTTTATTCTTTAAGAATGTCTACAAGGTCCTAGGCATGGTGGCCCATGCCAGTAATACCAGTACTCTGGGAGGATGAGGCAGGAGGACTGCAAATTGGAGCTCAGCCTGCAGAACATACTAATTTAGTGAGACCCTGTCTCAAACAAAAAATTTAGAAAAAGGGCTGGGGATGTAGCTCAGTGTGGGAGCCCTGAGTTCAATATCCAGTACCATAAAAAACAAAAATTACAGAGCCAGGTGTGGTGGTGCACACCTGTAATCCCAGCACTTGGGAGGCTGAGGCAGGAGAATCATCTTGAGTTCGAGGCCAGCCTGGGCTACATAGTGAGTTCAGGGCCAGCCTGAACTACAAAGGGAGACCCTGCCCCAAAAAACAAACAAACAAAAAACTACAAGGAACATTCATGGTCTTTTGCATTTTCAGATAAGTTTCAGTTTTGGATAAGTTTGCATTACAGAATTTGATAAGGTTTGACTAGAATTGCACTGGTTCTATGGATTACTATAGTGCTTTCTTCTGTATTGGCTTTCTTCTCATGCAGGTTTTTCCCACATGGCTGATGAACAATTAAACAAACCTGTAAAAGGTTAATTTCAGGCAATTCTACAAAAACAACTTCACAGTTCTAATTGCACTGGTAAGGAGAACTGCTTGAACCTAACACCTTGGGAGTGACTTTTCTTTTCAGATGTTGAGGATCAAACCCAGGGCCTCACACATTCTAGGTAAGCACTTTACCACTGAGATACATCCCCAGCCCTGAGTGTATTTCCTAGACCTACCTGGGTCACAAACCCATCCCTAGACTAGCCACTGTGGGAAGAGCACTACTGTGCTCTGATTGAGTAGGCCTGAATCACAAGCCACCAATCAAAACACAAAGAGTAGGGGCAGGAAAGGAGTCAGAGTGCTGAATAGTAAATATTCACAAGAGACTCACTGTCTGGTAGTACAGTCTAGTGGATTAAATACACAGTCCATGTACTTAATGAGTTAAAATGAAGACTGGGAATGTCTGACAGCACTACAAGTCATCAGACAAGAGTCCAGGGGCTTGCATTTGTTTGATATGATCATACAAACAAAAAATGTAACACTATATACTTGGGATGTACACAATGCATGCAAAATCTGTTTCATACGTGGGATCCACCAAAGACTTCCTTTGACAAAAGGGTTCGTTAACCACTAAGGTGAAATGGGAGAAAGGACCCTGTCACCGAAAAGCTCCCTTTTAAGTAAGAAAGAACATGCAATTGCTAAATTCAGGGAGAATATGAGGTCTGACAGGGACCCTGAGCTTATCTCAGAACAATCCTGAGACAAAGCCACTTGGAAGATTCTGAGCTCAGTTGAAAATGATGTTTAAGCCAGGTGTAGTGGTGCATGCCTGTAATCCTAAAACTTGTCTCAAAGAAAAGAAAAGGATGTTCAAGAAACTCTTCTAAACTATATAGTTAATAGACAGTTAGAAACTGCTCCAGAAATTGCTTTGATGCAGTCCTTGCCATCAGGAAAAAGAAATTCCTGTCTTTGTGGCATATGGACAAGAACACAGTTCAAGGAATGGGGTTGGAGGTGAGTTCTAATCTCTCAAAGACAATTCTTTGGATTATGTACCTGGGTAAATATTGGGAAGCTTATGTTTGTTTTAATTCTTATGCAAACAAAACAAAGCAAATAAACCAACTGGATTAGTCAGCTTTCCCATTGCTGGACACAATACCCGACACCCACACTTATTGGAGAGAAGGTTTAATCTGCTCAGGGTTCAGTCTAAGATTGGATGGCTCCAAGGTAGGGACATCATGGTGGAAGGGCACAGAGAGCAAAGACAGTTAGTTCATGGTTGCCAGGAAACAGACCAGTGGAAGAGGACCAGAGGGGAAGGGGTGAGAGACCAGACATAGATCCCAAGGCCATGCCTCCCTGATACACCCAGGCATACCTGGCAGTGTGCTCCATCAATCTGAGGAGCGCATGCCAAAGCCAATCAAGTTGAAACCCCATCCTAAGTACCATACCAAGTTTTAGTGTATTTCATCTGATTATGGAAGTTATGCATGTTAATTTCATTGCAGAAACTTTGAAAAAAACACTATCTTTTAAGCACTCACTGGTTCTGCTGCCTAGGAGAGACACCAACACTACTTTAGCAATTCTATATCTTTCATGTGCTTTTTTTTTTTTTGGTACCAAGGATTGAACTCCCGTCCTTGCACTTGTGCAGCAGGTGGCAAAACCACTGAGCTAAATCCAGGCTTTCATGTGTTTTTTAACAGTTGAAATTATAGCTATATTGTTCTATATTTTTCTTTCTTTCATTTTTTTTTTTTTT
>NW_004624746.1:29180533-29274592 GCF_000247695.1 Heterocephalus glaber | reverse complement strand
TATTTGATACATACAAAAGTGTTCCTATGCATAGGGCCAGGGATTTAGCTTGGTGACACCGTGCCTGCCTCGAAAGCACAAGGTCCTGAGTTTGATCGCTGGTACCAACAACAACAAAAAACACTTCTATTTTCCCAGGTGGTCCTCCCATATCACTTCTTATCACTCTTAGAGATAATCACAATCTGAAATTTCCTCTTATTATGAATGTATCTATACATAAATATTATTTAGTTTTATTCATTTTTAAAACTATTAGACATTGAGTTCACACTATATTATCATTTTAATATCCTGTTACATCCACTAATGTTTCATACATGTTGTTTGTAGTGTAGCATACTCAGTTTTGTTTTGTTTTTTACTGCAATGTCATGTTGCATTGTGTAGTATCTCATGATTTATCTTTTGTGTTATTATTAGTGACTTGGCTTGTTTCCCTTTTTTGTATTGTGAAATTATGAACTGTGCTGTTATGAAGATTCTTTCACATTTCTCCTAATGCACACATGTAAGAGTCTCTCTTGGGCATGTATCTAGGAGTGGACATGCTGGGTTTTACAAGATGTAAAGATTCAGCTTTACAGGGTAAATACTGATTTTCATGTAGCAATGTTCATTTATCTATGTCATCAAAAATTCTTCTTTTCATAAAAAAAGGAAGGTAAAAGTATGAAATGTCATTTAGATGCAAGATTCTACTATCTTTCTAGATATTTTCTGATCACAGCAGGATCTGGATACATATTAGTAGCTTGAGGACAAGGCCATCATACATACTGTTAATCAGCACTGATCATTTTAGAGAACCCCAATATGGTGGTATGAGGTGCTAAAAATAAAGCCTAGGGCTGAGGATGTGTTTCAGTTGTAGAGTGTATGCTTAGTATGCAAAAGGCCCTGGGTTCAGTCCCTAGCATCAAACACAAAAATAAAATAAAACAAAATAAAAATGGACAGTAGTTGTTATAGACTGAATGTTTTTGTCCCCCCCCAAACTTATATGTTGCAATCTTACCCCCCCACCAGGTGATAATATTAGATAATATTAGGCAGAACCTTTGGTAGGTTATTAGGTCTTGAGAGTGGAGGCCTAACGAATAGACTTAGTGCCCTTATAAAAGAGACACTGGAGAGCTCCCTCACCCTTTCTGCCATGTGAGGTGATAGCAAGAAAGCAGGTGTCTACAAACCAAGAAGCAGGCTCTCACCAGTCACTGAATTCACAAGCACTTTGATTAGAACTTCCCAGGTTCCAGGACTGTGAGAAATAAATTTCTGCATATATGTCACCCAACTATGGTAGTTTGTTATAGGAGCCTGAACAGACTAAGATACTGTTAAAGTGCTAAAGACAGAATTTTAATCAGTAACATACTATTACAATAGGAAAGGGAGTCCAGTATGAACTGAACTCAACTTCGATTCGTACCCAGGTCAATGGGCATTTTAAATGGATAATAGGGGACTGAGGAAAGAGTGAATGGAGGCTCAGCACACTCAGGGAAGTGAAAGGTTACAAAAAGCAAGAAAGGGAGATGGCCCATGTGAAACCCATTTAGGCTATGAAGTGGTGCTTATTGAAATTAGCCTCCTGCTCTCCCATTGAGGCTGGGAGACAGGGACCCTCTCCTCAGATCCTGGCTGGAACAAAGAGTAAATTAATTTCTTCCCTCCCCTCCCCTCTCCTCCCTTCCCTTCCCTTCTTCCCTTCCCTTCCCTTCTCTTCTCTTTTCTTTCTATGTGCTAGGGATTGAACCCAGGGCCATGTACACGCTAGGCAAGCATTCTACTACTCAGCTAAATCCCCAGCCCTTTTTATTTTGAGACAAGGTCTTGCTGAATTTCCTAGGCTGGCCTTGAACTTGTGATCCTCTTGCTTCATCCCCTGAGTATGTGGGATTACTAGCTTGGGCCACTCCACCCATCTAGTAAATTGTTTAGAGAGAGCTGGGTTTTTTTCTGGGTTTTTTGGTACCGGGGATCATACTTGGGACCTTTTGCTTGCGAGGCAGGTGGCAGAACCACTGAGCTAAATCCTTGGCCCCTAGACAGCTGTTTTTTGAGGCAGGCATTTTAAGAAGGTTATGGACATCCTAGGGATGTGGCTTTGAGTGGTTAGAAACTAAGTCAGTAATTTGTTCTTTATAGGCCAAGGTTGGGGCCTAGTAGAGAAAAGGACCCAGAATTTGTCTATATTTTGGCCAAGGAGAGGATCTATTAGAGGTGAGAGAATGAGGGCAGTGAGAGTGGGGAAAGCAGTATCTCTTTTCTCTGCCACTGCTTACTGCTTTCCCTAGACCAGGAAAAAAATCTCCCTTTGGTCTTTTGACAGCCTAAGTCCTACTAGCCCTTAGGGTTTAGTTAAAGTTTCACTTCTTCCAGGAAGGCCTCTCTGACTTCTAACCTTTTAGACTAGATTAAGTTCCCTTAGCAGCCTTGCATAGTATTAAATAGTATTACAAACTGTTTGGATTCTTGCATTCACACTGGGTCATGAGGACTGGGCCTTACTCTTCTGTGGTACGTTGTGAGCATTAATGCATTTTGCATGAGTGGACACGCCACAAAGCTTAGTCCCAACACCTTTATGTACTGGACAAAGCTGTTCTCTCCTAGACCGTCTGTCTTGCCTACACTCCATTCTCTACCCAGAGCAGGAGGAGGATCTTTTGCAAATGTGAGTGAGCTCACTATTGTGGCTTTCCATTTGCAGTAAAGAATAACTTCAACTTTCTGGCCATAGCCTAAAGGACTTGCCAAGTTTGGCCCTAGTTCACTGTGAGTTACCTCACCTGTCCTCTCTCACTGACTTCCAGCGATGGTCTCGTCTTTCTGTTCTCCAAATGGCATGCTTATTTCCTCTCAGCCTTCACTCTTGGTCCCTCTGTATGTAATGCGCCACAGCCAGGAGTTAGTAAATCCGACCCTTTCTCAATCTTTAATTTCAGCCTGGCTCTCACCTCCTCAAAGAGGTCCCTAGCCACCCAAACATTCTCCCATCACTCTGCTTTCTTCTTCATAGGTCTCCTTACAAACTGTAGTTATTTATTGTTATTTTGTTTCTCCTCCAGCCAGGGAATTCCATGACATCAGGGATCTCCTTTGTCGTGACGACACTGTGTCTGCAGCGCCTAGAATCAGGCCTGGAACTAGGATGGTGCTCAGGAAGGGGTAAGAAATCTCCTTACCCACCTGGGACTGTGGAATCGCTTGCTTCCTTGCTGCAGCGTCAACTCTAACCAAGGGGGCGGGGTAAGGGCGGTAGCCTCCTGTTGCAGGGATTGACAGCCCAGCCTCCTGCCCCGCCTCAGGCCCCGCCCTTGTCCTTGTCCTTCCCCCACTGGTCTCCATAAAGTTAATTTGGTGGCGTGTCGCGCGGGGGCTTCTGGGAGCGGCCCGCTTCGACCAATCAGGAAGCGCGGGCGAGCGGCGCGAGAAGCGGCGGCCCAGTTCTCAAGCCGGTACCTGGGCAGCGGGTACGGTTCTAGGGCTAGGTAAGCGTGTGTGTTTCTGGTCACCGTCGCGTCTTTCAGATCTGGGGCTTGTCCTTAGACTCGAGACCTCGAGGCGAGGCGGAGTTCCGGCCCCATTCTTGGAGCCATGTGGCTCACACTTCTGGTTCTCCTTATGGCAGCCGGGCACGCCTGACGCCGGCAACCGAAGGTGTTATCCAGCCGCCCGCCTTACAGTGACGGGCTGCGTCTTCCGGTCTTCCGAGTGTCGTGTTTGTCAGTGCAGTGTCTTGGCCCCCCGACTCCTCCCACCCCAGCGTATCGCTGTGCCGCGGCGCGCCACGCCCCTACCTCCACTCACCCCCACCATCCTTGGTGAAAGCTTCAGTGCTTACCTGACCACACCCGCAAGCCCCTCTCGTGTCCCGCCCTCTCTGGGGGAGCCTTTTACCCGCCGAGGGTAGGGTTCTTTGGGCCGCGGGAATACGACCCCCTGAGCCCCTGTCAGCCCTGTGGTTGTCTTCTGCACTAACGTCCAAGGGGACGCTAATGGTTGGAACTCTAAAGGTTGGAGCTCACCTTTCTGGGAGCTCACTCTGCTTTCTGTCCTCTGTAAAGGCGAGGCCCAAGTGTGCTGAGGTCCCTTTTACCAAAACTGTGGGTTGACCCCATGGGTGTTTGGTCAAAGTTTGAATGACTCACTGCTCCGAATTTGCTCATCTGCTGGGAGAGGGAAGCTTTTTGCTTTATTGTTTTTTGCGGGTTTTTTTTTTTTTTTTTTTTGCCAAGGTGTCTATCCTACTCTGGAGGGCATGGGAGAATAGATACTTTATTCATTCACCAATGTGCGGTGTTTTTTGTTTTAATTTTGATTTTTTTACTCTTGGTGATCTCATTGAGCTTTGGCAACCTAACATCCCATATTTCCAGCCTAGGCCTCTTCTTGACCTTTATCTATCTGTGGACTTAGTATCTCCACCGAGATGGTGGATTTGGGGTTCAAACTGAATATAGCACTAGCAAGCTCCCTCTCATCTCTTTACTCAAGCTCCTCCTCACACCATTACTATTTTTCTCATCTCAATAATATGAAAAGGTTTGGCCAATAATCTTTGAATTGTCCTTCACTGCTCTCAAGTCCACATCCAGTGCTTTCTACCCTGAGCCAAGTCACCACCGCCTACACCTGGATTATTGAAATAGTTTCCTATCTGTTCGCCCTTGCTTCCACCTTGGCATAGCAGCAAAGCAATCTTTTTTTTTCTCCTCGGTACTGGGGATTGAACTCAGGACCTTTCGCTTGCCAGGCAGGCTACACTGAGCTACATCCCTGGCCCTAAAGCAGTCTTTTAAAACACACATCATCAGATCATATTTTCTCCTTTAAAAATCTTCCAGTGGTTCCCCATCTTAGTAACAGTGTGCTATATAGGTTTATATAATCTGATTTGCTATGACTGTATCAGTTACTGCTGTCCTCCCCTTCTGCTGTCAGATATGCTTTGGTTCAGGGCCTTTGTGCTTGCAGTTCAATATCCATGTTGCTTGCTCTCTCACTTTCAGGTTTTTAGTGAGCCTTTGCTCACTTCCTGTCTTCATTGCTTTAGTCCTTTGCACTTACATTTTATTTATCTTGGTATCGTTTGTCTTTCCCCTCTGAATATGAGCAGGAGTATTTTTAAATGTTTCATTCTGTGACATACGTGCAGCTCCTAGGCCTGGCACAAGTAGTTGCTCACTAAATAGGAATGAGTGTTCCTGGCACTGTTGTAGGCTTGGAAATTCATTATTGAATGAGACAGGCCTGTCCTCATTGAAGAGATGTTCCTATGGACAACACCAGAGCAATAAACACACACATATAAAATGTGGTATCAGCTGTTTTAAAAGGATGATAGGGCTATTTGAGCTTTTAAAAATTGTTTTGATTTTTATTGGTACACGTTTGTGGTACATAATGATTGCATTCCTGTGGGGAGTTGGTACATTCTGTCAACCCTATCCTTGTCTCTTGCAATTCTTTTTCACTGACACCCCCCCCCCCCCTTCCTGGTCTTCTTCCCTTTTGCAAAAGATCTACCTACTTTCTATTATCTGTCTTTTATTTTGCTCTTTACATTTTAAGTTTCTCTTGTAAGAGGAACCATGCACTATTAATCCTGTGTGTCTCATTTATTTCACTTAACATTATGGTCTCAAGGTGCATCCATTTTCCTACAAATGACTCAGGTTTGTTCTTTATTGCAGAGTAGTACTCCATTATATATAAATACTAAATTTCCTTTATCCATTCATGTATTGATGAACATAAAGGCTGCTTCCAAGATTTATTATGCTGCTATAAACATGGATATACATGTATCATATAATGTCTTTACTTCAGGGAGATACATAGAAATGGAAATTCTGTTTTTAGTTTTTTGAGGAATCTCCATACTAATTTCCAAAGTGGTTATATCAGTTTACATTGCCACCAATAATGTAGAACAGCCCCTTCTTGCTCCAGGCCTCACTAGCATTTGTTATTGTTTGATTTTTGATGATAGCCACTCTTTCTGGAGTAAGATGTAGTCTCAGTATGTTTTAATTTGCATTTCTCTGTCTCTCTTTGTTTTTGTTTGTGTGTGTGTGTGCATGTGTGGTTTTATGAGACAGGGTCTCACTATATAGTAGTTAAGGGTGGCCTTGGACTTAATATGTAGCCCAGGCTGGCCTTGAAATCACAGTGATCCTCTTGCCTCAGCCTCTAGAGTGCTGGGATCACAGGTGTGTGCTACCATGCCTGGCTTCATTTCTCTAATGGCTAGAGATGTTGAACATTTTAAAAATGTATTTATTGAAAAAAATGTATTTATTGGCCATTTATACTTGTGAGAAATGTCTATCCATTTCAGTTGCCCGTTTTTTGATTGAGTTATTTATTTATTTATTGGCTTTTTGAGACAGAGTCTCACTGTAGTTTCAGGCTGACCTTGAACCTCATTATTTAGCTCAGGCTGGTCTCAAACTTGCAGTGATCTGCCTCAGCCCTTTGGGTGCTAGGATTACAGGCATGTGCCACCAAGACTGGCTATGATTGGGTCTTTTATTTTGAGGGGTCTAATTTTTTAAAGTTCTTTATACTGTATAGTCTAGCTATTAGTCCTCTTCCCAAGGAACAGCTGGCAAAAATTCTGTTCCATTCTCTAGGTTGTCTCTTTATTCTGTTGGTTGTTTGCTGTGCAGGAGCTTTTTGATATGGTCCATTTGTTGATTCCTGATGTTATTTCTTGTGCAATTGAGGTTCTGTTTAGACAGAACCTGTGCCTTCAAGAGTGTTTGGGTTTGTTGTTGTTGTTTTGAGATGTGGTCTTGCTATGCAGTTTAGGCTGACCTTGAACTTACTGTGTAATCCAGGATGGCCTCAGACTTGTGGCAGTCCTCTTGCCTCAGTCTCTCAAGTGCTGGCATTACAAGTGTGTGCCACCATACCTACCTTCTTCAAGAGTTTTACCTGTTTTATTTTATTTTCCAGCAGGTTGTTTCTATTTTAACATTTAGACCTTTGATCCACTTTGATTTTAGTTTAGTACATAATGAGATATGTGGGTCTAAATTCAGCTTTCTGCAGTTGGGTAGCCAGTTTCCGCAGTACCATTTGTTAAAGAGGCTATCTTTTTCTCCAGCATAGGTATTTTGTACCCTTTGTCGAAAATGAGAATTAGATAGCTGAACATGCCTGGGGTTGTTTCTGCATCCACTTGATCCACATGTCAGGATAGGGATATTTGAACATTGACCTGATTGAAAGGAGAGAGCAAGTCCTAGGACTGTTAGAGAGAATTTCTGGCAGGCAGACAGCAAATGCAATGACCTTGAGATGTGAGTAGTTGGAGGTGTGGTGAGCTTCAGTGCCTGAACCTGCTCTTAATGAACTGAAGTAAAAAACAAGGTAGAGGGAGACAGATGTGCCTAGGATTGGTCAGAGCAAAGATGTAAAGGTAAGAGGGCTCAAGATGTGTACAGGGAATGGGTCACTTTAATTAAGTTCCTATTATGTTCCAGATTTAGTGGCTGAGGATTCAGAATTGAGCATCTGTGGACTTTATAGAAATTTGCCTTGTAGACAGGAAGACATGCTGTATATGGGAAGAAATTATCATAATTAGTCCACTAGGGAAAAAGAATATGGAAAGTTCAGAGTAGTGAGGCAGTGAAATTGTGCCAGCTGACTTTAGAAAATATATATTAATTCCCCACGTGACAGGGTGCGTATTATGTTATAACAGAGTTTGCACACTGGAGTGTAAGGGGAAGAAACGCATGAGGCACCTCAAAGAATAAAGAATTGCTAGGCATAGTGGAGGAAGGTGGGTGACTGTATGTTTTGTGGAGGGCACCCTGTGTAGCTGTGCCCAATGCATGAGCACTCCTGTCTGTAGAGGATGGAAGGTGCCCCCGGATGGGATGGGGTAAGGCAGTGGGAAATTTCAGAAAGACCTCTCTGGCCATGGGGAGAATGGGTCAGAGGAGCAAGAAAGCTTAGACTGTTGATGTAGCCTGTAGAAAAGCAAAAGTGTCAGAGCAGAGGCAAGAGATGAGGGTGTGACTTTGATTTCAGAAGTAGACCTGGAGAACGGCTGGATGTTGGAGAATTGGAAGGGGACCTGAGTGGTCCTCATTGGAAGGTGGTTTCTGCCTGAATTGCCTGTGAATTGTTATACCAATACAGATGAGGAACCCAGGAGGAAATGGTGGTGTTAATGGCTGAGAGAGAAGTAATGAGTTTGGTTTGGGACATGTGTGATTTGAAGCATCCATTATTCAGCCAGGTATAGATGTCAGATGAATAGTTGGAAATATTGGTTCAGAGAAAGAATTGGGCTAGACAAAGAGATATGGGAATCATAGTTGTTTTGATAGATGGGAGCCCTCCTAGTTAATTTGTTTTTCTTATAATAAGGTCTGTTAATAACTATATTCTTTCTCTCCCAAATAGCCTAAATTTTGAAATGTTTTGTAGCTTTACACTTTTTGTAACTCTACTAATGCCCTCAAATAGTAGCTAAATCCTCAGTGCTCATGCTAACTACCCGAGTAACCTTACTCAAACCTTTCTAAAAATGTCTACTGACCATCTTCCTTTCTTCATTTAACAAATATTTATGGAGCGTCAGTGGTGTGCTAGGTATTATTTGTTCAGTGTACTCAGAATGCTGCGATGGACAAACCAGACAAAATTCCCAGATTCAAGGAGCTTATGTCTGCCTGGAGACAGGTGCTAAATGAATAAACAAATGGACCTATGAAGCACAGCATTGACAAGGGCTTCTGAGGAGAAAAAAGGAAAGTGTAACAGAATGGATAGTGGGACTGCTTTAGTTGGGGTGTTCTATGAAGCTTCTTTAAAAAGATCTGTGAACCAGAGCTGAATGAAGTAAGGGTGTGAGCATTGTCGATATTCACCATTGTATTCGCTTCTTGGCACTTCTTGGCTTTTTGGCTAAGATCAAGTGAGGGCGGGGGATTTAGCTCAGTGGTTCCTCCACCTGCCTTCAAAGCACAAGGTCCCAAGTTCGATCCCCAGTACCAAAAAAAAAAAAAGAAGAAGAATAAGATCAAGTGATATTCACCTTTGTAGATACTCTGAGGAAGTATTTAGAATATTTGAAGAGCCAGGGGCTGTGGCTGAAGCAGGCAGTCACAGGGACAAGTGGTAACAAGGGGTTGGGGCAGGGCACAGATTATGGAGGCTTCACAATACAAGGTAAGGACATTAGATTTTAGTCTGAGTGATGGGAGCTACTGAAGGGTCCAGTCTTTTCAACGACTCATTTCCACTGCTGTGCAAAGAACAGATGGGGAAGGAGAAAGAGGACAAGATAGGAACAGGAATACCAGCAAGGAGGTTGTTTTTCCCCGTGATATACATGTGAGTGCTTTGGACCAGAGCAATAGTGGTGGATGAGACAATAATGTAATGAAATATGAAAGATAAAAAGAGGTCAGTGACTATGCTTGAGCAACTTGGAATGTGAAGGTAGCATGTACTGAGATGAGGAAGACAGGGAATAGAGCAGGTTTGGACACCAGAGGGTTGCCTTGAGGGTGACTTTAGATTATACAAATAGAGCTAATGGCAGGCACTCACCCATAGCCAGAGCTCAGGAGATGATGGCTGTTATGTTACTCCCACTGCCATTGATAAGAAATTTCCCACTGCTGAAATGAATGGAGTAGAAAGGAGTTTAGGTGGGGGGAATTTTATTTTTTTAATTAAAATTTTTTTTTGTGCTGGGGATTGAACTCAGGACCTTGTGCTTGCGGCACAAAGCTAAATCCCTGGCCCAGTGAGGGGAATTTTTTTTTTTTTTTTGGTACCAGGGATCGAACTCGGGACCTTCCGCTTGTGAGGCAGGCAATGGAACCACTGAGCTAAATCTCCGGCCCTCAGTGAGGGGAATTTTAATAGGATGGTCTGGAGTAAAATCATTTGGTAAGTGTATTCTTCCATTTTGGGTAACTATAATGAAATACCAAGGGCTGGGGATTTAGCTCAGTGGCTCTGCTGCCTGCCTTGCAAGCTCAAGGACCCGAGTTTGATTCCTGGTACCAAAAAAAAAAAAAAAAAAAAAAAGAAATACCAAGGATTGAGTACTTTATGAAAGAAGAGGTTTCTTTAGCTCTGGAGACAGAATGTCCAAAAATCAGGCAGCCCCTCATTGATTCAACACTTTGTTGTGTTGTGGCCTTGTGTATGGCACCATGGTGGGAGCCCTGGGAGCCCGTGAAAGATGGAGAGATCAGATGATAAGACAGGAAGCCAGAGAGTTGGAAGGGCCTCCCACTAGGGCCCCAGTACCTCTTAACATCCCCACACTGGGGGAGAGTTTCCAACACATGAACTCTTGGAGACATACTTAAACCATATCTAAACAATAGTTGTTGATGAGACTTGAATTGGTAGTAATAAAAACAGCTAATATTTATTGAAGGTTACTGTGTGGCATGGGAGGGAAGTAGGTATTTTTCCATTTTACAGAGAAGCTCAGAGAGAATAATTACGTGCCCCAAGCCACCCAACTAATAAGTAAAAGATCTGGCTAGGACTTGGATACGGTGGAAGCTTGGGGAGATGTTTATAGGAAAAATGGCATGAGCAAGAGTACAGAGCAGGAAATGTACAAGGATGGTCAGAAACAGTAAATCAGGTGACTAGTACACAGGATCAAAAGTAGTATCTCAGGCCGGGGATTTAGCTCAGTGATTCATAAAGAAAGTGATGTTGGAAAGATTGTGGTGGCTGCAAAGAACTGGGTGTTGTGGAGTGGAGGGGCCAGAGGAGGGAGCATCTCCGTAGGATTCAAGCTTAAAGGAACAGAGACCTGGCCTTGTGTGATAATGAGGGGGATGAAAGCCACGGTTACAGGTCATTGCCAGAATGTAAGTATCCTCTGCTTAAGTTTGTTCAGTTAATAAGAGCTTTGATATGTTTGGAGAACGAGGATTATGTTTTCTGAATCAATAGAATCTGGTTTCAGGGTTTTTGTTAGGGAGTATCCTTGGTTTGGATAAGGAGGAATACTTAACTTGATTGTTCTCAAATTGTATCTCCTTGTTTTCTTGCTATGTTAATGTTATGTATCTTCCTATGCCTTCTAAAAATTATCTGTTAACAAACTTTGTTTCGGTACTGGGGATGGAACTCCGGCCCTTGCGCTTGCGAGGCAGGTGGCGGCACCACTGAGCTACATCCCTGGCCCAGTTAACAAACGTTTAAGTGTGCAGCTCAATGAATTTTTATGTAAGTATTCACTCATATGACCACTATTTATATTGAGACTTGGAACATTTCAAATATCCAGCATTTTTGTGAGCTCAGGCTACCATAACAAAATAGATGGGTTGTTTAACAGCAGAAATTTATTTTCTCACAGTTTTGGAGGCTAAAGGTCTGAGGTAAGTTGGGCTGTGCTGAGAGCTGCCTTTCTGGCTTGTATCTGGCTGTGTCTTGCTGCTCATTGTGCTCACATGGCCTTTCCTTCATCTTATGCACTAGGTGGGGTACTGTAAGCACTCTGGTGTGTCTCCTTGTAAGGGCACTATTGTGGTTTGTATCTAGATGTCCTTCCACAGCCTCAAGGAATGAGCAGTGCCAGCCCAAGGGAGAATCCAAGAGGGTTCCAACCATTGGCAGTGTTGATGGGATGGGGCTGCCCAAGCCCTTTGGAGTTCACATCTTGCAATACCTTCCCCTTCGTGCTGGACATGGACCTACAGGAATTAATGTTTGTCCTGCTGGGTTCTTGGTTTCTGTTCCCCTGTTCTTCCCTTTTGGAATGGAAATGTTTATTCTGTGCCACTGTTTGTTGGCAGTGTTTAACTTTCTAATTTGTACAGGGATTCCCAGCTGAGAATTAGCTCTAAATCTTAGAGGACCCTTTGGACTTGGTCTTGGACTTTTCAGCACTGCTAAACCTGTTAGGACTTTGGCGACTCTAGAGACAGACTAAATGCATTTTGTAGAAGGAAATGCCAGGGGCTGGGATGGAATGTGATGGTTTGTATCTAGATGTCCCTACAAGGCCTTTTGTGCTCGTGGATGGGGTTTTTGAAGGTTCCATTGGATTACTGACTTGCTTTTGGAGCCCACTCAAAAGAGATGCGTCACTGGGGGAGTGGCCTGAGGGCTGCTCCCTCCTGGCTCCTCCCTTGATCTCTCTCTCTGCTTGCTCTGAGTACCACCAAATTGGGGTAAGGCTTCAAAAATATTTTGAGGGAATACAGTTCAGTCCACAGTACCTAGAAAGCTCTCCTGTCCCTTTTCCCAATCAGTACTCCTTCACACTCCTAAAGGTAACTAGTATTCTTATTTCTAGTGTCGTAGATTAGTTTTTCCTTTTTTTTTTGGTACTGGGGATTGAACTGGGGATTGAACTCAGGACCTTGTGCTTGTGAGGCAGGCAGGGGCACCACTGAGCTAAATCCCTGGCCCAGTTTTTCCTATTTTTAAGATCCATGTATCCCTGTATATGGAATCATACAGTGTGCTTCTTTTCTTTTTCCTCTCTTTTGGTATCTGGCTTCTTTAGTTCATCATTATGCCTATGAAATTTAGTCCATGGAGCTGTATTTTTAAAAGTGTGTATTTCTAGGTTCTCTAGTATCTAATACTGATGTCATGGCCCCGAGGACAAGAAGCCTTCCTTGGTATATAGCAGGATTTCTAAACTTAGAAACTATTCATATTTTAGGTCAAATAACTCTTTGTTGAGGACTCTGTGCTGTAAGATATTTAGCAGAATCCCTGGCCTCTTCCTTCTAAATCCCAATAGCGTGCATCCCCTGTCCTCAAGTTAAGACAGTCAAAAATTTCTCCAGATATTGTCCAGTGTCTGGGGTAGGGGGAAAAGTCATCACCAGCTGAGAATAACTAATTTAGGGTGAAGATCCAGGGCCAGAGCCAAAGGCCTTTTGGGCCTAACAGTATCATTCCTAAGGTTCTGTGTATCATTTCTGTCACCAGTTAACTGGGGCTGCTCCATTTAAGAAGCTATAAGGTTAGTTTAAAGACTGCGTAAAAATATCACACATCTGTAGATTCTAACTGGTGAGCAGACCCTTAGAAATCACTGGAGACAGCTCTCATTTCACCAGTGGTGAAATTGAGATTCAATGAGGAACCAGTCCCAGGATCAGGGTGATGTGGGGTGGAAGCAGGCTGGAGTAGACAGTGCTGACTTTCCAGATGCCCCTTAGTGGCCTAAGTGGCCAAGAATTTACCTGAAAGTTTCTTTTGTGGATAATTTATGTTTCTCTGTGTTACCAGGTTACTTTTTTTTTTTTCTCATTGAAGATGAATTAATAGAAGCAATGTTTTATGAATCAGGAAAACTGACACTACATTCCTTACTGTAAACACTGAGTTGTTCAAGGGAGTACTGCTATTAAATCACCCAAGTCTTTTCTGATAAGTTAGATTGTCTTTGTTTTCTCAGAAATTTTATCTTCTGAATAATGATCAAGTCTAACTCTCTCTTACATAGTTTCATAGGACTATAATAACCCATAAACAACTTTTTAGAAACCATCTTTTTCCTCTTCTTCCAGAGTCATCTAAAACAATAGTATTTATGAAGATGTAAATTTTTTGGTTGTAATTGGTATCTGACAGATACAGTAAAAAATGGACTGATATTGTTATCTAACTATAGTTTATACAGTGAAAGCAAGGAGAGCAGAGCCAGTATAGGTTGAACATCCTTAATCCAAAATCAGAAATTTTCTAAGTGTCAACATGGCTCCCTAAGTGGAAAATTCTATACCAGGAAACTTTGTTTCATGTACAGAATTATTAAAAATATCATGTAAGATTGAGGTGGGCACTGTGGTACCTGCCTGTAATTTCAGCTTTTTGTGAGGTTGAAGCAGGAAGATTGTAAATTAGAGGCCAGCCTTGGCAATTTAGTGAAACTCTGTTTCAAAAAAGGCAGTGGGGGTGGAGGCTGGGGTTGTAGCTCAAGGGTACAATGCTTCTGGGGTAGATCTCCAATGCTGGGGGTAATATATATCTAAGAAGTATCTAAGCTATCTCATGTATATTCTAAATATTACAAAATTGTAAAACATCCCAAATATGAATCAATTCTGGCTCCAAGCATTTTGGATAAGCATGCTTATAAACTTTCAATACCCCATAGTTAGGCTTTTCTCCTTAGTCTTTGGTCTTAAATGTTGAACATTATTGTTTTAATATTATAATATGATTAATGAGGTTTGAGGGTAAAATATGTTTGAGATTAAATGCTTAATATCTTTGAGTCATCTTTATTGTGGAAATTCGGATTTACACTAAAAACCATATTTGGTAGTGGATGATGCAACATACATTAAAAAAGTTCATCTTCCAGAAGTTCTTTCTGAATGATATAAACTTGTAATTAAATAAATTATAATTTATTGTTAAATATTTATGAGAAGAGAAGAGTTCTTGAAGCAGAGATGTTCATAATTAAATGATAAAATGTTGCCAAATTGGCAATTTTGGAAAAAAACTAAAATAGGATTTTACGATAATATAAATCAGCAGAATTTATAAAATACTTTGTGTATTAGGAAACCCATGGTCCATAGAGGTTATCATTTCCTTTTTGTAGATGAAGAAATTGAGATGGAGAGATTTGAACTTTATCTCTAAGTAAACTGATCCACCTTCTGCTAATAAGTGAACAAAATGGATTCCAACCAGGTATTTGAGTTCAAAATCTAGTTGTCTACTTACCCATTCTGTTTGAAATATTTTTGAATATATTTTGCTATTAAAATTGTAAAGTAATTCAAAGAAGGAAGAACATTGTTGTAAATTTTGAAGCAAAGTGTATAAATAGCAACATGAGTTATTACCTCTTTATATAAAATCTCCTTTGACAATATCCAAAAAAATGTGAAGAGGAGCCGGGGATTTAGCTCAGTGGTGGCGCCGCCTGCCTTGCAAGCCCAAGGTCCTAAGTTCGTTCCCCAATACCAAAAAAAAAAAATGTAGAAAATCTAACTTGATTGGGCTGCAGGGTATTTGTAGTTGAAAGAGATGATACTTGGGTGTACAGTGAAATTAGAATTCCTCATTGAATGGCAGTAATTATTATTTGACTATATCGATATTTCTCGGTCTATAATGGAGCCTGTCCCAAAAAAACCATTATAAATTTGATAATCAGAAATTGAAAACTCACTTTATATTATATAATTTACTGAATTAGCAACACAGTACGCTGTAGTGTCTCTGTTATTGTTTCTTGTGATTGGCTAACTAGGAGTTTGGGCTCACTCTGGAGGGTATAGTGTCTCATATCCATTGGCTGGGAAAAGATCAAAATTCAAAGTAATTTCTACAGAATGCGTATCAATTTTTTACCATTGTGAAGTAAAAAAATTATTAAACCATCGTACCTGGGGGACCATGGGTATTTTAATTCTGCAGGGAAAGTAGTTGTCCCTGTACAAGTCATTAAATCAAGAGAGATTTCTTTAACACAGAAGAAAATTAAATGGCTTTGTCTTTATTCTTTTATCTTTCTCAGCTGTTTGTATTTTTTAGATAACTGAACTGTTTGGTTTGAGGGTAGTAAGGAAAAGGGCAAATTTATATAGGTTTAGTACGTTGGATTGTGCCTAAAAAGAAAGGTTAGGAAGTTCCCTGCAGCATCCTGTATATTAGGTCAAAAGAACATATACAGGACAGATTTCATCATATACAAAATACTTTTCTTTCTGACATATACTCTTTAAATAGTTTAAAGAGAGAAAGGCAATAGCAACAGGCCTTAATCTTAATCTTTGTAACAGTGTTTTTCTAGTGGGGCCTTGGGAGGGTAGTTTTGCCAAGGGCATTGCAGGTAGTAAACACTGAACCAGGATTTATTTGTTAGGTCCAGCTCAGATACTCTACCAAAGATTGGCAGACTATGGTCCATGGGCCAAATAAGCCAAGAAGGATTTTTATGTCTTTAAATTACTCCAAAAAAAAAATCAAAGAAGTATATTTTTATGACACATGAAAATTAGATGAAATTCAAATTTTAATGTTCACGATTAAAGTTTTATTGGAACACAGACATGCTTATTGTTTCCATATTATCTATGGCTGCTTTCAAGCTAGAATGACAGAATTGAGTAGTTGCAATAGAGACTGGACCACAAAGCCTAAAATAATTTATCTCCTGTCCCTTTAAAGAAAAAGTTTGCTGACCCTTACCCCGGAGACTAGTAACTTGGCAAGGGTTTGGCAGACAGATGTAGGATGGGTGGCTCTGAGGCTTTTCCTATTTTCTGTCAGCTCTGAGGCTCTGATCTTCTGGAGAATATCCTGGAAGTAACAGAGAAATAGTGAATAACAGCCATTTCAGGGATAACCCAGTGATCTTTAAAGACTGAATGTTTTCTCAGCTTGGAAGTCCACAAGCTCTCCTAAGAGGTATTTGTGTTTGTCAGCTTTACGTCACTGTGACAAAATACTGTATGTGAGAGAAAATCAGCGTAAAGGAAGAAAGATGTATTTTGGTTCATGGTTTCAGTCCATGGTCACTTGTCTCTGTTGTTCCTGGGCCTGTAGTGAGGCAGAACATCATGATAAAAGTGTGTGGTCGGGTAGAGCTGCTTACTTCCTGGCGGCCTAGAAGTGAGAAGGGAAGGGGCCACGGACAAACTATATCTTTTGAAGATGTCCCCACTGACCTCTTTCCTCCAACCAGGCCCTACCTCATGAAGTTTCTACCACCTCCCAATGGCCCATTAAGCTTTGAACCCATCAGTAGGTTAATTGATTGGTAAGATCAGAGCCCTTGTAATACAGTCACCTTCTAAAACCCCTATCTGCTGTAGCAGAGATCAAGCCTTCGTATGCTTGAGCTTTGGGGGACATTTCAGATCCAAACCATAACAGTACTGTACTTGTGGCTGATGCTTTAAAAGTAAAAGAATCTCATGAATTAATAATTGGTACCAGAAAACATGTGTATAGATATTTTAATACATACAGTAAGCATGAATACCATAAGAGATTTAAGATTCAGCCCATCTGCAAAATCCTGAAGGGGCCATTCTTTGAAAATACTGATTTAAAATGGTTTACAAATGCTTTGCTTAGAAGTCTGAATATTTATTTAAATATCTACTCTTTTCTGCCTTGATTAAATATATTTAATATGGTTATATTGACAATGTGAAAATGACCATATTTTCCATAATTAAGACTCACATGTTAATAGCGTATGATCTGAAATTATTTGGTACATTTTACTCTGTGTTTATATTTAGTTCATTTCACCTTATATGCAGTTTGGGGATTTTTTTCTGATTTAAGAATGTTGATGTGCCTTAAAGGGGCATGTTAGTTGGACATTGAATGACAGGTGAATGCAGGCAATAAGAAAATGGAAGTCTGGCCAGCCCATACTGTAGTTTTAGAAAGCTATTTCTCTAAAACTGTAGTCTTTGATTTTTTTTCTCTAATTTTTTTATATCTTCTAGTAGTGGTGAAGAAATCTAGATCATGGGAACTTCCCACTAAAAGAATTCTTCATTTTTAGCAGAATGGGTGTCCTACTGCAGCCTCTGCAGATTAGTGAGTCATTTCCTTTGTTTTAGTAGGGATTTTTTTTTTTATTGAAGTGTGATCCACAATCAGAAAAACACCCAAATTATGAGTCGAGATTGATGAATTTTCACAAAGTGGGCACACTGTTAACTAGCATTCAGATTAAAAAAAAGTTTACCCCCCCCCCTTTTTTGGTATTGAACTCGGGTTCTTGCACTTGCAAGGCAGGCGGCGGAACCACTGAACTAAACCAGCCCTTTTAAAACCTCCTTCATTCCTCTTCTGTCTCTTTATCCCAAGGGTAACCAATCCAGGCTTCTAAGAACAGTGATGTTTGCCCTACATTTTAAGGCTCTCTGTTTCTTGTGTAGTTGAGGAGACCTGTGCAGTTCAGTAAGACTTTGCCAAGTGGCACAGGGAGAGTAGTTTGTTGCTCAGGGCCCTCATTCCCTGGGATGCTCTCTGAAGCACTGTTTAGTGCAGCCAGAGCCCCCCCCCCCCCTTCCCATCATGTGCAGAGGCTGAAGCATTGCTGACATGGAGGCTCCTTGGTGCTGTTAGTCTGTCCTTGCTGACCTTTTCTTTCAGCTGACCTGTCCAGCCCCAGTTTTGGTGCATTGACCATTCCACATCCTGCTTCCGGGGGTTCTCAGTGGGACTTCTTCCGGGTTCCTTCCTCCATAGCTCCCAAATGTGTAGATTTTTCCAATACAAATCTTAGATTTGGGGATACCCCCCATCATTTTAATTCTGTTGGACAAAGTTAGTGAAGTTATTTTCATGATCAGTTTTTAGTATCTTGGTTCAACATTGATATAATGGCTTATTAACCTTTATATTTTATAGCAAAATTGATGTTTATTTTGTAGAAGGGATAAAAGTTATCCTTAAATTTATGAAATCAACCTCTAATGGAAACTTTAATGAAGTGAGATGATGACTACATCAAAATATAGATTTGGAAACTTTAATAAAACATGCTGTAAAATTAATTTCTGCTGGGTGATCTATAATGTATGACAGATCTGATTTTCCCCAGATACGGCATTATATACATCTTTCTTTTTTCCTAGGCACTTGTGGAACAAACTTATTTTCTTTTGTACTCCTACCTTGATATTATATAGAAAATTCTTTCTATATGTATCTGTTTGTTCTTCTGGTTTGGAATTCTGTTCACGTGAAAATGTGGCCATTTCTTTTACATACCACTGATTTTTCTTGTAGAGGGAAAGCGCTAGTCTGGACCAAATGTGATCTGAATTCATGCCACATTCTGTCACTGCCTTATGCTCTGTGGCCTCAGAAATGTTAAGCATCAGTTGGTAGTTAGAAGGGAATGTTTTTGCTCAGGTCTATGCTTGCCAATTGGTGCTGATTTGGCTGAGGAGGGCAGGAAGTCTTCAAGAGGGACAGACTCCCAACAGATGGAAGAGTAAAGCATGTCCAGCTCATGAGGTAAATGAATACCTACTGTACACCAGGCCCTGTTCCAGGAGCTTGGGAGTCAGTCAGTGACCAAAACATTATTCATCTGCAGCTTACGTTCTGGCAGAGGTGACAGACATTAAGGGAGCTGGGGAAGTGCTGGGTGGGGGTCAGTTGCACTTTTAAGTAACATTTTCTAGTTTGTCCTTAAAGGAAAGGTGACAGTTTGTTGAAATGGAAGTAGAGAATCAACCATGAGCAAATCTGCAAGCAAAATTCCTAACAGAGGAAGCAGCACAAAGGGTTTAGGCAGCCATGTGCCTAATCCATTAGGGATCAGCAAGGGTGTCCCAGTGCAGCTGGGGCCCAGGGAAGGAGTGGGAACAGGGCTGGAGATAAGTCAGGGTAACAAGAGGAGGTGGGGCCCCATTTGTAGAACTTTACTGTGTTCCAGAGGTTTAAGTGGAGGATGAATATGATCTGACTGACTTTAAAAGGATCACTAGGTTCTGATTAGATTAGACTGGAGGAGGCTGAGACTGAATACCTTTCTAGTTCTGCCATCCCCATTCTCCCACAGGTAAAGATGGCCAGGGGATTTTATTGGGTCAAAAGATTACAATGATTTTCTTAAAACTTTAGTTTAAAACTTATGGTATATATGGGGTTTCTTTTTTTGTTGCTGTTAAAGATTAAAGTCATCTTGAAACTTTATAAAGAATACCAAAGTGTTTTTATGTTTACTCCAACTGAGCTATTTTTGTTTTACCCTTGTGCTCTTGCCTTTAAAGTTAATATCCTTTAATGCTCATTTTAAAAAGTCCTTATCTTCCTGCTGTGGATTTATGGCAGTAATAGTGCCCTTTTAACATTAACCTGTGCTTCATAGCTGAGATATAATTATATATTACATTAGTGTTATAACTGTAATGCTAGACCAGTGGGATTTCACATGTACGGTAGAAGCCATGAGTTTAAAACAAAGAAGAAAATAAGCAACAAGAATTACTGTTTAAAGTTTTCTTTTTTTAATTGAATAATTTTGTTCCTAATCTTTTAGCTGTGTCAGTTTTTTAATGATGGTGATAATTTTACCACCTGTTGATATAACTAGCAGTAGGAGTTATATACATTCTGTTGATCAAGAATCTTATGCAAGGGGGGCCAGGGATTTTGCTCAGTGGTTCCACTGCCTGCCTCGCAAGCGCAAGATCCCGAGTTCGATCCTCGGTACGGAAAAAAAAGAATCTTATGCAAGAGAGCTGGGGGTACAGCTCAGTGGTAGAGCTGCCTAGCGTGTAGAAAGCCCTGGGTTCAATTCCCAGTACTGGCAAAACCCCCCAAACAATAAGAATTTTGTGCAAGAGTAATACAGTATATTTAAGATTCATAATGTAATTGCTTATTAAATAGCAATACTTTTTGTAGGGCTTTTCTTAATCAGTTGTTGGAGAAACGGGTGATCTTGCTTACAATATTTGTGGTCTAAAAGCTAGCTGCTATTTTATTTATTTATTTGTTTATTTATTTTTTGGTACAGGGGATTGAACTCAGGATCCTTGTGCTTGTGAGGCAGGTGCGGTGCCAGCTGCTATTTATATTAGTATAGTTTTTGGTAGTAATGGTATTTCTTAAAGTAGTAGTATAATAATAAATCTGATGTGCTGGATGTTATGTGTACAAGTAGACACTGCTCTCGAAACCTTGTAAACTAAAGAATGTGTCAGTGAAGACCTGGACATGAATAAAAAAGAAATATTTTAGCCAAGCATGGTGGCACACACCTATAATCCCAGCTACTTTTTAACACTGTCTGCTCAGGAGGCTGAGGCAGGAGAATTGCAAGTTTGAGGCCAGCCTGGGCATTTTAGGGAGACCCTATCTCAAAAAAAAACCCCAAAACCTAAAGAAGTCTTGTTAGCAAGGACGGAGTTGTGTTAGAATAATGTGGGAAAGTGGTTAGCCAGAAGACATGTATTCTTCTGGTTTCAGTTTAGTCAAAGTGCAACAGAGTATACTAGGAATGTGCCTGAGCTTTTGTAGACTGGAGTTACTTCTGGAGCCTCTGTAGTGATTATGAGAATCATGTGAGACAAGACCCTGCATGGTGCCCTTCTGGTGGTGGTGTTTTTCTTTTTTCTTTTCTTTTCTTTTCTTTTCTTTCTTTCTTTCTTTCTTTCTTTTTTTTTTTGATGGTGGTAGTGTTTTTCAAGACATGTGGAGGGGGCTGGGGATTTAGCTCAGTGACACCACGCCTTGCTCCCAAGCACAAGGTCCTGGGTTCAATCCCTGGTACAAAAAAAAAAAAAAGAAAAAGACAAGAGGAATAGGGCATGCAAGATGATTGTTCCTTAAGCTAGAAGTTGCCACAGTGGCTTCCATATCCTATTGCTTTGGGTCTATGGAAGGAGGCAGGAATTGTACTATATCTTTCTTTGCATTTGTTCTGGTGGCTGAAATCAGTCTTGGGGCTGTCAATATGTACAGAAATGATCTGTTTCTTCACAGTCTGACTCATTTTCTCTGTCAGGCCTGTTCTTGGTCTATGTTCAGGAACAAATCCTGCTTGCTGATGAGCTGTCTCCTTGTCTGTTTACAAAAAGTCCTAGTGTTTCCCTAAGCTTATATCAGATTTAGGCAGTGTTTCAAGCCTATCTCTCCCTTGATTTAGGTCTCTTGTATTTTGCCCCCATCTAGGATCTGCATCTGCAATGGATACTGAGGGGTTTGGTGAGCTTCTTCAGCAAGCTGAACAGCTTGCCGCTGAGACTGAGGGCATCTCAGAGCTTCCCCATGTGGAACGGAACTTACAGGAGATCCAGCAGGCAGGCGAGCGCCTGCGTTCCCGTACCCTCACACGCACTTCCCAGGAGACAGCAGATGTCAAGGCGTGAGTACTGGTGGGGAGGCAGCCTTGGTGCTGGGTGGTTTGGGGGCAGAATCCGTTTCTTTCCTGCCTTGAATTTGGATACAGCCTGTGAATGACAGTCACAAGCCAGATTCGCAGGAACTCAGAGAGGTTTTGTAAACAGGTCAGCAGCCTTGCTTTGTCTACTTGGCACTCCAGTTTTCCGGCCTGTCTGTTTGACCAAGCTGTGAGCTCGTGTCACAGCGGAGACGATCAGGGTGGAAGGGGCCCGAAGAGGTCTGTCATACAGAATCTGGTCACTGTCATTCTTGCTTGGGTTTGCCAGTATTGGGTCATAAATGGCTCCTACAAATATCTTAGTAGATATGGGCCTTGGCTATAAGTGGTACCTTTCAAGCCAGAAAGTACTCAGCAATGAGCAAAGTTTTTAAGGGCACTTGGAAGAAATAGATGGTACTCGGTGACAAGAGGCCACCTAAGCGAGGAGTGATTCTGCCTGCTTATTGTCAGTGAGTCCAAAGCCTGCCTCTGAATGGCCTTGAAACACAGTACTTCCTGGCTGATTGTAGAACAGCGATGTGGGTGACTCAAGAGAAAATGCTGACTAACTGGGCCAGCAACTACTACTGCCACACAGCATCCATTGGGCTCTTGATTCCATAAAGGTGTGTTTAGCATCTTCACTGGGCCAAACCTGGACCATATCTGGAACCACTACCATGAATTAGACCTGGTCCTTGCCCTCCAGGAGCTTATAATTTGCAGGACCGAACAGAAAGAACCATGTTGCTTTCCAGAAGAAATGTGATTTACTGGCTACTTAATACCTCTCAGATTCTTGGTTTGATTTAAGATTTTGCTTGATCTTCATAGCCAGCGTGTAAGGCTTGTGATACCCTTATTACTGTGAATGAAAAGTCTCAAGAAGGCAAAAAACTCACCTCATACAATTGGTGTGGTGAGCTAGGATTCAGACCCAGTGAGGCTGACTCCAGAGCACAGGTTCCCAAACCCCTGATGGAATGACAATGGGGGAATGAAGCAGAAACTGCTACTGTGCCTTTGGTGGGTCTGGAAAGTCACTGAGGTTCTATGCGAGAGATACACGAAATTGTCAGTCATCTCTTTAGTCTTCATTCCTTGGATTTAAGAAAGACTTAAATGCTGGTATTAATGTAAGGACATTGTTTTATGTTTCTGGAGTGATTATGAGGACTGCATTCTTTATTTTTTGCAACTAAACTTGAGAGCTGAATGTTCTGGCTGCTCTTTGGAGTCAGTAAGGATGTGGAAATTCTTCTGTAGCTCTACCCAAAGTGTTCTTTTTATTAAAACTTTTTTTGATGGTACTGGGGATTGAACTCAGGGCTGGTGCACGCCCTGCAAGTGCTGTGCCACTGAGCTACATTGCCAGCCTTTGCTATGAGGCAGGTTCAGGTTAAGTTGCCCAGGCTGGCCTCAAACTTGCAATCCTCCTGCCTTAGCCTCCCAGGGAGCAGAGATTACAGGCATGAGTCACTGTGCCTGGCAACCCAACCAGCCTTTAGGCATTTCTACTGACTTCCCCTCCCCAAAGGCTTCTTATTGCAGCCCCTGGCTGCCTGTGGTTACGCCTAGTTTTGAGCATGCAGGCTCTGCTTGTGTTCAGTGATGCTGTTGGAGTGAAGGCCTGTAATACCAGCTGAGTTGCTATAGTTATAATTTAATTGCATCAGCTTTACAGTCTATTAAGAGCAAAAAAGGAAAATGTTTTCTTGGTAACAATTATCAGTCATGCTCTTTTTCTTGTAAATTTCCATTCTTCATCTCTTTTTACCTTAAATTCATTATTTTAGGGAGCAGGAAATTGGAACTTTGAAAGAATGGGTATAGGGTGGGGCAGATGCTTAAAAAGAAACCAAAGGGCTGATGACTATATTTTTCCATCTTTTTGATAGGCAGAGATTAAAAAATGTGTTGTGAATATTTTAGTACATACAGGATGAAGACAGAAAGGAGAACTGAGTAGGAAAATTTTTTACACGAAATAAGTTGTTTTTGTTTTTTTTTTTGGTACAGGGGATTGAACTCAGGACCTTGCGCTTTCTAGGCAGGCACGGTGCCACTGAGCCAAATCCCCAGCCCTGCATGAAACAAATTTTTAAAGAAGATCCTGTCTTTAAGATGTGAGATTGTAGATTTCAGACTAAATTGTTTTGTGCTGGATTATTTGCTTATATGTACTGGGTTGGATTTTTCTCTTTAGGGAACAGATTTGATAGATTTTTGCATGTGTGTGTTTGATCTTTTTAAATTGTTCAGTTTTTTCACACATGGAGAAGAGTAATATAACATATAAAGGTGTAAATCAGGGATTTGTAGACTATGGCTCATGAGCCACCTCCAGCCTACCGCCTTTTAAAATTTTATTGGAGCATAGCATACTTGTGTATGTATTGTCTCTGTGCTGTTTTTATACTACAATAGCAGAGGTTAGTTGTGACAGAGATTATGTTTTTTACAAAGCCTGAAATACTTGCTGTCTTCTTCAGAACAAGTTTACTGACTCCTGGTATAAAAATAAAATGAGTACATACCCGTGTACATATTGCAGAGCGAAGATACAGATTATCAGTATCTGTGAAGCACCCTGAGTGCCTGTCATCAGTTGCATTTCCCACATTCCAGCAAGGTGGCTTGCTGGATTTTTCCATTCAGACTGAAGCCAAACAACCTAGAGGTGTGCGAAGAAAAAGCCAGCAGTCATTCTGTCCCCCTAACTTTATCCTCTAAGGTAACTTGTGTTTATTTTGTTTATTCTTTTACAGTTTTCTCCACAATCATGCAAAGCACGTAAAAAAATCTGTTGTGTTTGACCAAAGTTACATAGCAAATTATAACTTCACTTGTCTTAATACTACTAAACTGTTTTATTTTATTTATTTATTTTTATGTTTTTGGTACTGGGGATCGAACTTGGGACCTTGCACTTGTGAGGCAGGCGGCGGAACCACTGAGCTAAATCCCGGGTCCCTAAACTATCTTTTAAGGCACTTGATATTTATTAGGCACTGTGCCATGTACTTAACATACATTATATAATTTCGTCCTAAACTAACCTTGTGAAATAAGTGATAGCTCCATTTTATAAGTGAGGAAGATCAGGTAGCAAATGGGCACCCAGAATTCAAACTCAGCTTCGTTAATAAAAATCCCTTTTGGCACTTGCCATATGGCACTTTTCAGTTCCCAGAAAATTGTCAAGTCATTTTCCTATTAGGTCTTCAAAGCTGTAGAGCAGGGAGAGGCAAGGATTTATTTTTACATTTAACAGAGGAAAAAACTGGAGCTTGGAAAGGTAGTGTGTCTAAAATTTTCAGTGAATTAAAGTACAGGTGAAACTTGAACCCTAGCCTCCTGACCTTTTTTATGAACTTCATGTGTATTGGGAACAGCCTTTGTACTCTCATTCTCCTGGGTCTGGAGTGTTTTACTCCAGCTTCTGTGACGTTCTGCTCATGGTGGGGGGGGGGGGCACACTGCCTACCCAGTAGGAATTCGGGCAGGTAGAAGGCAGAGAACCTTTAGATTTTTCCATCCTTAGAAGCTGAAAGTTTCTGGTGCAGCCTTTGCTTGTAAAACCATCCCTATCCTAGGTTCCCTACCTTCTTCATCAATACTCCTTTCCTCTCTACCTCCCCCCATCAGGGTTTCTGCATACATAAAACATAAACCATCTGCATAGTTCCTGTAGGCACCACCCACTTAGATGACCATTCTCCTCTAATAATCCTAATAGTTGATTTTTAAATTCTAAGGTTTTCGACTCTGATACACATTCAAGTCATTTGGGCACTGAATGCAGTCTCACATATCACTGATGGAGATACAGCATCATGGGACCGAATTGGGAATAACTAGCAAGTGGAAGTAACCCTGCACTTCCATTTCTAGGGATCTATCACAAAGATATACTGGCAAATTATGAAAAGTCTTGTGCACAAAGATATTTATTTCAATATTATTTGTAGTAGCAAAAATAAGAACTCAAATGTCCATCAGTAGGGCACTGGTTGAATAAATGTGGCACCTCTGTATTCTGGAATACTTTTTAGTGTCAAGGAATGACAATACACACTACTGTGGAGTGATTCCAGGACATACTATTAAGTAAAAACTGCAAGGAGGAGAAAAGTATATAATATTCTTATTATTTATTTTAAAATGCAGATAAAAGACATCCTGTGTTCATGGATCAGAAGACTTAAATATTAAGGTGTTAATATTCCCCAAATTGGTCACAGTTGGCCTTTTTTTGCGGAAATTGACAAATTGATCCTAATTGCAGGGAACCTAGAATAGCCAAAATGATCTTTAAAAGGCAGAAGGAAAGTGGAAGACCCATACTTCTGATTTTGAAATTTACTAGAATGCCATAGTAATCAAATTTGTGTGATACTGGTATAAGGATAGATATATAGATTGATGGAATAGAATTTTGAATCTAGAAATAAATCCACATGTCCTTGATTAGCTGATTTTTAACAAGAGTGCCAAGACCATTCAATGTGGAAAAAATAGTCTTTTTGAACAAATGATGCTGGATATCTACATGTAAAAGAATGAAGCTGGATGTCTACCTCTTACCATACACATAAATTAAATTTAAAATGGGTTACAGGACTAAATGGAAGAGTTAAAACTATAAAACTCTTAAGAAAATGTAGGCATAGGGCTGGGGATTTAGCTCAGTGGTTCTAGCACCTGCCTCAAAAGCCCAAGGTCCCAAGTTCAATCCCTGGTACCAAAAAAAAAAAAAAGAAAAGAAAATGTAGGCATAAATCATCCTGACCTTTGGTTTGGGAGAGCCTTTTAAAATATAACATTAATAGTGTAAGTGACAGAAGAAAAAGATCAGTTGAACTTAATCAGAATTAAAAGCATCTGAAAGTTGGGCTTGGTGATGTATATATGTTACTTAGGAGGCTGAGGCAGGAAGATCACAAGTTCAAAGCCAGCCTAGGGAATTTAGTGAGACCCTGTTCGAACAAACAAACAAAGGCTGTGGATGTAGTTCAGTGGTAAAGCCCTTGCCTGGCATGTGAACTAACCATGTAACCTAGCATATGAACTAACCTTGAGTTCAGTTTCCAGCACGGCAAAAAGAAACAAACTCTTTCATACTGTCAAGAAAACCAAAGTAGCATGCTACCACAGTGGTACATGCCTTGATCTCAGCACTTTGGAGGCTGAGGTAGGAGGATCCCAAGTTCAAGACTAGCCTGGGCTATATAATGAATTCAAGTCAACCTGGACTACATAGCAAACTCCTGTGTCCCCAAAAAATCAAAACCAAAAGACAACACCAAAAACCACCACTACCACCACCAAAACACCACAGAATGGAAAAAAAATTGTAAATTATATATCTGTTAAGGGACTTGTGTTCAGAACATGTTTTTAAAAACCAAACTCAGAATTTAATAAAAAAGACATTTGTAATCTTAAAAATGAGCAAAAGATTTTGTCTAATAAGCAATGCTGAGAAACAAGCAATGAGAAATGCTGAATGTCATTTGTTATCAGGGAACTGCAAGTCAGAAAGCACAATGAGACACTCCCACACACCTACCAGGATAGCTATACTCAAAACAACACACAAGTATTGATAAGAATGTGGAAGAAATCCACGGGCCGGGGATTTAGCTCAGTGGTTCTGCTCCCTGCCTTGCAAGTGCAAGGTACCAAGTTTAATCCCTGGTACCAAAAAAAGAAAAAAGAATGTGGAAGAAATCAAAGCCATCATACACTGTTAGCCAGTTTTCTGTCATGGTGACAAAATAACTGAGAAAAGTCAGTGTAAAGGAGTAAAGATTTTTCTCCCCTTACAATTTCAGAGGTTTTAGTCTGTGGTCATTTGGGTCCATTGTTTCTAGGCCTATGGCAAGAGGACAGAAACATCATGGCAGAGGAAAGCTACTTGCCTCGTGATGACTGGAAGCAGAGAGCAAGAGCCAGAGTGAAAGGGACCCGGGACAAAATTTACCCTTAAAAGCACTTGTCCTAGTGACCTGATTCCTTCAATTAGGCTGTGCCTTCTAATAAGCACATTGAGCCATTTAATCTACATGATAAAATTAGAGCCCTCATATTTCAAACCTTCCCCAAAGCCCCATCAGCTGGCAACCAAGTTTTCAACACAGTGAACCTTTTGGGGACCTTTTGGATCCCAGACATAACATACAGTGTTATTGGGGATGTAAAATAATTCAGCTTTTTTGAAGATCTTTTAGCAATTCCTCAAAAGGGTAAATATAGTTACCATATGATCTAGCAATTCCATTTCTAGGCCTATACCCAAGAGATGAAAACATTTGTCCACGCAAAATCTTGTACATGAATGTTTATGGCAGCACTTTTTTTTTTTTTTTTCCTGTACTGGGGATTGAACTCAGGACCTTACACTTGCCAGGCAGGTGCAGTGCCACTGAACTACATCCCTGACCCCATGGCAGCATTTTTTATAATAGCCAAAAAGTAGAAATAACTCAGATGTCCATCAACTGATGAATGTATGCATAAAATAATTTATAGCTATATAATGGGCTATATTTGGCAGTACAAAATAATGAAGTTCTAATATATACTCTTAACATAGATAAACCTTGAAAGTATTATGCTAAGTGGAAGAAGTCAGTCACAAAAGACTACCTATTGTATTTATATATTTATGGGCAATGTTCAGAACAGTCAAATCTAGAGAGATGGAAGGATCAATTAGTAATCTCCAAGGGTTGGGGTGACTAGATGGGGGGAAGTGACTACTGATGGGTAGTTTTCTTTTTTTTGGTACCGGGGATCAAACTCGGGTCCTTGTGCTTGCGCAGCAGGCAGCCGAAACCACTGAGCTAAATCCCTGGCAAGGTAGTTTTCTTTTTGAAGGTGATAAAAATGTTCTAGAATTGATTGTGGTGATGGTTGCATAAATGTAATTATACTTAACCACTGACTTATCCACTTTAAATGGTGAATTATATAGTATATGAATTTTATCTCAAGCTGTTTGAAAAAAGCAGGTAATACAAGTGTAGTACGTGTACTAGCTGATTTAAAAAGAAGGAAACTATTTTAAAAGTACCTGGGGTTTGTTTTTAATCAGGAATAGTAAGACACAAAGGCAAGGAAATGATTGACATGAAGCAGTAAGGTTTTACTCACAGGTTCTAAAAACAGGAGGCACAGCACACCACACTGTGGCAGGTGGGGAAGGCCTGGGATTGATCAGGAGTGTTGGCAGTTGTAATCTTGAAATACCCAACCCTGAATGCCACAGTCCTGAATATTGAAATCTTGAAAGCCAAAATCCTGAACATTGCAATTCCTATGAAGAAGGAGGGTATATAAAGAATAGAAAGCCAAATTCTGAAAAAAGGATCGAGTGTGTGATACGGCAACAATGAAAAATGTCAGTTTAAAAATGCATCATTTGTCTACATTGGCATTACTTCCAGCTGATGAAATTCCAAGAGCTTTTTAATAAATTAAAGCCATGTTTGCTGAAGAAGTCAGTGGTTACTGATTATTTTTAAAATAATGATGCACATGGTAGAATAAGAGAGTGTTTCTGCAGTAGTGCTGCCTGACATTCAGTCATCAGTGTTGTTTCTGCCAAACTTGTGGTCTGTACATGAGTGTGTACATAGTGGATTCATTTCTGTATACCTGAAACAGCATAGAAGCGTGGCACAGAGGATGAGAAGACAAACTAGGGAGTGCTCATGTTAGTGTGTATCAGACCACAGAAGAATTTCAAAAAGAGCACCATGCAGAAAATGAATGCAAATGAATTCTTTAAAGAGAGCTGTGCCCTAAAAGAAAAAGAGCAGCTACTGGTATCTGTCATGATGCAAGACTTCAGAATAAAATGATCAAGAAAATTGGCAGCTGTTACAGACTACCTCCATGTAATTCCCTGTAGCCTATGCCTATAACATACTTTCTCACATCTGGAGCTTTCTTTTTAGTTAGTTAGGTCTTTTTTTTTTTGCCCCTTACCCCCACTGTTTTAACTTGTCAGCATTATCTTTACTATGATACATATTTCATCTTCATATCTTTTTCAATAGGAGAGGTATAAATTATATAAGAACATTTTAGAGTTCTCATTTTCATATTTTGCAAATTTGACTTTACACCAATTGCCTTATTACAGTGTTGACTGTATGTAAGCATTGTACATATTAAAACATTAAAACTTCCTCTTTGTACATCTGCATTTGTGAAGTGTAAAATTGATCCTTTTTTTTTTTTTTTTTTAGTAATATGCACATATAAGGGGATGTGTTAGTTATCTCATTGTCAGAAAATGTTTGATGCACAAACATTTCAAAAATCCTTTGCAAATACACCATACTTTCCTCTGAGTCTAAAGCTGGAAACTGCTGATTATTTCATAAACTCATTTTACTGATGATGGACACTAAGACCTAAAGGTTGTAACTCACTTATATCTGATCTCATAAGTAGGTAAGGGTAGCATGAGAAGCTTGACTCTGGACCCAGTGCCTATTTTGCTGCCTGTTTTGTTTTATGTGACAGAGAATTCTGGCTGTTTTCCATGATTCATTCTCCTGTTCTGCCCCGTGTTTGAGCTGGGCACTCAGGCAACCAGAGACTACATTCTCCAGCCTCTCTGGCAGGTGAGCCTGACCATGTGACTGTGGCCAGTGAGACATAAGCAGAACTAACATGTGTAGTTTCCAGGACACATTCTACAAAGGAAGTTGCTGCCACTCTGAAGCCTATCTGCAGCCCCTCCCACCCTTGGTTTTTTGGTTGGGTTTGGAGAGGGGCTGTACTGGGGATCAAACCTAAGGCCTTGTGCATGCTAGGCAAGTGCTCTAACACTGTGCAACATTCCCAATCTCTTGTAGGTCATGATCAACTTTATCAGTAGGCTTAAGGTGTTCCTCATGGTATTTCAGATGACTACAGTTAACAACCTGGTTGTACACAATTACCAATCATGATAATATGCTTTTTTCTTTTTCTTTTGTTTTTTTGAGACAGTCTGTCTGTATAGTTCAGACTGGCCTTGAGCTCACTGTGATCCTCCTGCCTCAGCCTCCTGAGTGTTGGGATTATAGGCATGCACCACGAGGCCCAGGAATAATATGCTTCTTTTTTTTTTATTGTAATAAAATGCTTCTTGATCTATTTCTTTTCCTTATTTGTTTTTTGTTGGCACCGCAGATTGAACTCAGGACCTTGTACTTGCAAAGCAGGTGGTGACATCACCAAGCTAAATCCCCTGCCCCCTTGATCTCTTTCTTTATGCATATGGTTTTGCCTATTCATAATGGTTACATTCATGTGACATGATTGTCATTAGTATATGTTTATACTTGCAAAAATATGTTAACATTGCCTGTTTTATTGTGTAATATGGTCTATGAATAAGTCCTCTTTTAAAAATGCAGATAGGGCCGGGGATTTAGCTCAGTGGTTCCGCCACATGCCTCACAAGCGCAAGGTCCCAAGTTTGATCCCTGGTACCGGAAAAAAAAAAAAAAAAAATGAAAGATCTAAAAATGCAAATAGCTTGGTGTGGTGATGCACACCTGTAATCCCAGTACTGGGGAGGCTGAGGCAGGAAGATTGCCATGAGTTCAAGGCCAGGCTTCACAGTATGTTCACTAGGCTGAACTATACATAGTGAACTCACTAGTTCAGGCTGATCTAAATAGTGAGATCCTGTCTCCAAAAAAAAAAAAAAAAAAGCAAATAAATGTTTAAAACAATTAAAAAAATTTTTTTTCTAGAATTGTATTTTCAGAGTTTTTATTCTTCTGGGAGTTTAGACTTAAGGGGTTTTGTTCTGAGATTTCAACATTTGGGATTATGGGTGCATAATATTGTGTTTCTTGAGGTTATGGCCCACAGCCATTACTGAAGTGGAGAGAGTGAGGGGAACATGAAAACAAGAGGCTTTATTGTGATTTCTGCAAAAAGGCAAGGCAGCTTAAACATGTTTAGGATTGGCTCTTTTGAATAACTTCTAGAGAAGTTACTCAGGTGGAGCTGTGTCTAATTGTTTGTTACCTGGTTTGGGGATTGCTAGGACAGGAATAGTAGCAGAGAGTGTGAGAATCTAATAAAGGAGGTAGTGGGATATGGTCTCTGGATTGATTGGTTTGCATATGAAAGATGAAATTGCTGCGGAGTCCTTTGATATCTCTAGGAATTGGCTACTCTGGGAGGAGCAGTCCCTTTAAGTGTCACCAGGGCCCCACAGGAAAAGCATCAGATATGGAAAATAAAAAGGCATTATTAGTGTAGAAGGTGAGCAAACAGAAGATTACCTGAGGAAAACAGAAGGAATAAGTGAAGAAGACAGAGGTCTTTTAAAATAGATTTGACTAGGGCCAGAGATTTAGCTCAGTGGTTTTGCTGCCTGCTGTGCAAGCGCAAGGACCCGAGTTCGATCCCCGGTACCAAAAAAAAAGGATTTGACTTTGGAACTTTGTATTTGAAAACAAAATTAATAATTGAAAATTCCTCAAAATTGAAAATAAAACAAATGAATATAGGTGTGTATTCATTTGGTGACATAAACGCATGGAGAGGAATAGTACCAAGTAATATTTTAATCTGTTTTCAAAAATTGTACTGTTGGTAAAGGGTTGTTATTGCTATTCAGAAACAGTTATGTGTGTAGTATAGGATAAAGCATGTTAATAATTATTGTGAGACTTTTGGTGTGGGAAAAAGGAGATACATGTGCAGATAGAAAATCTATGAAGTTAACCTGAATCCTTGTGGGATTATTTTGTTTGTTTTACTAAGGATTGAACCCAGGGCCCTCATACTGAGCTACATCCCCAGCCCTTTTTATTATTATTTGGAGACAGAGTCTCACTCAGTTGCCTGGCTGGGCTGCAACTTGTGGTCCCCTGTGTCAGCCTCCCATGGTGCTGAAACCCTGTGTTCTTAATTTTGAATTGGATGTATCAATATAATTAATGATGTAATTTATCTTAAGAAAACTAAGAGAAGACAAAAAGCTCCATTTCTAGCTTTGGCTATTTATTGGAAAGGCCTAGAAACAAAGCAGCAGTCGTAGTGGCTCAGGTAATTGTCCCTAAAGTTCATTACTTACTAAAGGCAGCTGAAGCACTTTGGAGAGTTGGCCAATTCCAGGTTTGAGGCAGGAGTTCATCACATGAACATGAAACATCCTGTCATGTCACGTAGCAAAGAAGTAAGTTATTAAAGCCTATTTGAGTCATTTTACATGAACTCAGAAACCTTCAGGGGCTGGGGGTGTATGTAGCTCAGTGGTTGAGTGTGCATGAGGCCTTGGGTTTGGACACCAGCACTACATACCAGAAAGGAAAAACAAAAACAAAAATGACAGCACCTGTCTGGCAAGCGCAAGGTCCTGAGTTTGATCCGTGGAACCCCCCCCCCAAAAAAAACCCCAATCCCCCTCAGGACCAAATTGAAGGGGCTCCTGCTGGCCAGAGATGAGATTATTTGAACATTGATAACGATAGTACCTGAATTGAATTGAAACACATCAAATTATGAGTTCATAATGACACTGAAACACCCTCACCAGTCCCCTTTGGAGGATGCTAGAGAGCTAACTCATTCAGGGTAATCACATGGTTGATGAAAGGAGTTTCTCTGAATTGAAGTATTTGCAAATGGAGGTAGAATATCACCATTTTACAACTCCTAAGGAATTAGATTAAGTAATGGTCATCAGACGCTGTAACTATTGCAAATAGAGATAACCAGGCACACAACTCATGATGAAGTGTGAAGTAATCTAAGAAAATAGTAAAATCTGAATTTGATCAAACCTTCAGAACTACACTTGATCTTAGCCAAAAGGCCGAGAAGTGATAAACCTTCAGAACTTACATTGAATTTGCAGGAAATATAGAGCACAGAGGAACAAGTTCAGTGGTATCATGGGACTTTAATCAATAAAATCTGTTCCATAGGAGACTGCCTCTTTGCTACCCTGAGTGTAGTCTATGTATCAATAACACCAGCATCTTCTGCAGACTTCTTAGATATGGAGAACCTCAGGTTCCATCCCAGACATGTTGGATCGGAGCCTGCATTTTAACAAGTCTCCCAGTTCAATTCCCATGTCTGTTTAATAAGCTTGAGTAACAGTGCAGGACAAATAATCCAGAATCTTCAACAAAGAAATTATAAGGGGAAAAAATGAGTTGGAGGCGCAGTCTATAGATAAAGCTTGAGGAGGCATATCAATCATTCATAAGTAGGGACCTTATATGGATCTTAGAAACAAATTAAAAATTATGAAATAATTGGGCAATATTTTGTATCTTCAAAATAATCTGAGTGATGAGGAAAATATAGATGAAACAGGATTGGCTGTAACATGTGAATTATTGAAGCTGGGTGGTGGCTACAAGGGGGGTTCACTTTTTTTGTCTTAAATTATTGTCTATTTTTTCTTTAGCAGCTAAAAAAAGGAGGTCACAAGGATATATACAATCAAAAAGACATACAATAACAAGTATTGGCAAGGATGTGGAAAAATTGGGAACCCTTGTAGATTGCTGGTGGGAATATGAAATGGGAAATAGTCTGGCAGTTCCTTAGAAGATTAAACACAGTTGCCGTTTGACCCAGCAGTTGTACTCCTAGGTGTATACCCAAGAAAAATGAAACCATATCACACAAAAACTTATGCATAAATATTCATAGCATTTTTCATAATAGTAATAAACGGAAACAACCCAAATGTCCATCAACTTTGAGTGGACATATAAAATGACATATGTTTGTACGATAGAATGCTATTTGGGAATGAAAAAAAGAATGAAGTACTAAAACATGCTCCAACATGGATGAACCTTGAAACATTATGCTAAGGAAAAGATGCCAAACACTATATATTGTATTACTACCTTTATGTGCAGTGTCCAGAATAGGTAAATCTGTAGAAACAGAAAGAGATTAGTGACTGGGGCAGTGGCACTACTCATGGATAGGGGTTTCTTTTGAGGGTGATAAAAATATTCTAAAATTGATGTGATAGCTGTATGACTACGAATATGCTGACATCACTGAATTGTACACTTTAAATGGTGAATTGTAGGTATTGAATTAATATCTTGGTGAAGCTGTTAGGAAAGAGGGAAGATATTAAACTAATATCTGTGCTCCAAGGCTTCACTCCAAGAGTAATGAGAATCACTGGGAGGGAGGAAAGTTGCATGGGTGAGTCTAATGTGCAATCAAGAGTTGAGATCCATTGTATTAGAAGGGTGGCTATTAACAATTGTTAGGAGAAACAAAATTGCCCGTCTGACATAGTAGCTGGAATGGCATCATAGTTGACCTAAAAAAAGTCTACAGAGAAGAATCCTCTGGGTGAATATAATCTGTTGCTGTAGTATTTATTAGAATAGAATGAATATGGGAAATGTCTGTTAGTTCCAGATTGAAAATCTTTAAAAAATTTTTTTAAAAAATTGAAAATCTTGGGTTATACCTTGTAGGTATTACATATATTGCCAAATGCTCTAGCTTCTTCTAAGTTACTCAGAGTGACCACATGCTTAGCCAACGAGGTTTTGTGGTACTAAGTGGTAATCCAAAACAACAATCTAAAATACCCCTCTGTTTCTCTCACATTTCTTCCTGGAAGTATTCTAGATATTAGTGAGAATCTGTTGTTGTTATTGTTGTTTTAAAACTCATCCATTCTGTGTTGTCAGGATGAGCAGAAATAAAGGTGGCTCTATTTCCATTTCTCTTGAAAAACATTTACTGGTCAGGAGGCGGTTTTGTATATTGTTGGAGCAAGCAGAGATAGAGCTTAAAGATGTACTGGCATAGTATTCGACTTTTGAAGAGAAGCCATGGAGAACTTGGATTCTGGTTTGACTGCCCTTGAATAAATCATTGACGACCCAGAACTTTTAGTTTCCTCAGCCAATGACTGAAATATGGACTAGCATACTCCTAAAGCTTCTAAAATTTTGTGGTTCACTATATCTGTCTTTTCAGTCTATATGTCTATGTCTTTTCATCCTGTAAGTGTAGGATGGTAACTACTTTTGGGTTCTAGGGAAGCTAAGGGAAGAAGATTGCAAGTTTGAGACCAGCCTGAACAACTTAGCAAGACCCTGTCTCAAATAAGAGGGCTGGGGGTCTAGCTCAGCACTTGCCTAGCATGTTTGAGACCCTGGGTTCAATACTCAGAATCCCCCCTCCACACCCCTGTGCAAAAAAAAAAAAAAGTATGTTCTAGAACTAGATGACCTGTCTCTTCCACTTCCTGGTTCTCTAACTTTGTAAATTACTTAACCTCTTTGCACCTTAGTTCTCCCATCTATAAAATGAAGGTGAATAATTGCATCTACCTCATAGAATTCTTTAAAGTATCTGGAGCAGCCCGATCTTTGGTGCTGTTATTGTTTCACTGTAAATGAGGCTGTCCTAATTCAGGTGTGATCAGAACTCAGATTGCTCTTACTGCCAAATGCAGCATTGTGTCTGTTATACTGGGTAATAGATCTTTATGGGGAAGTATAAAATAGGCATATAAAATTGTCTGGACAGTAGGGAATTTTGAATAAAAAATACTCTAATTTTTTATGAAGCATATTAGATGTCCTACTCTTTTTGTGCTGGAACTGGGGATTGAACTGGGATCCTTGTGCTTGCGAGGCAGGCAGTGCAACCACTGAGCTAAATCCCCGGCCCTAGATGTCCTACTCTTGTATTTTTCCTCACTTTGTCTCCCTGCCCTATCCCCATGTAGGTCAGTTCTTCTTGGGTCTCGAGGACTTGACATATCCCACATCTCCCAGCGATTGGAGAGTCTGAGTGCGGCTACCACCTTTGAGCCTCTTGAGCCTGTGAAGGACACAGACATTCAGGTAAGGCTGCCCAGTACATTAGGAACCCTGAGCTTATAACCTAGGCTGAAGGCCCTGGCCTTTTGTTCACTAACTGATTTAGGAATTCTAATTTTCATTTTCTTCTCCAGATATTAAAAGAGTAGGAGACTCAGCTTTGGAGGTAGGGTGGGGAATACTGGGTTATTTTGACAGTGCTCTGTGTGGCTGAGATTAAGAAAGTGATTCCAGCCTGCCCTTTTAGATAATCTTAATTATGAGAACAGATTTCTCTTCCTTCCTTGGACTTAACCCAAGGCACAGAGACATTAGTTGTAAGTTTCTCTTGCTTTCTTTACTAGATAGCAAATAATTTTACTGTTCATCTTTCACATTTCTTTTCTACATCTTGCTTGTATTCATTGGCAAAAAGCTGGGGAAAATTTTGAGCACTATTTACTGAAACCTATTCAATGACTTCCAGGAAATATTTGGCTGCGTTAGTGGCACCAGGAAATGAAATAGTCTAATAGAGCACTCCAGTCGAATTTACCCAAACATGCCACCAACAGTTGATGGCTCTTTTAATCCAATCAGAAATTGATATAAAATTGTTAAGGAAAAACTTTGTGGTCCATTTAGTTTGGAGGAATTGGAACACTACACTGTATTTGCATTAGAGTGAAGGGACAGTGGAACAGTATTTTTATCATTGATTTACCTTTCTTTTTGAGATGGGCTCCTTGCTGTGTTGCCCAGGCTGATCTTGAACCCCTAAGCTGAAATGATCCTCCCACCTCAGGTTCCTGAGCAGTCAGGACTATAGGTGTATACCACTCCACCTGATTTGATTTACTTCTGAAATGAATAGGTCTCAGGTTCTGTGCTTGCAAATCCTAATAAAAATGGGTAGTGTTGTATTGATCTTTGGGCTCAGCTTGAGTTAATACTCTACTTACTACCCTTCCCGAGGACCATTTTAGTCCATCTAGTAACATTTCTGCTGAGTTTATTTAGAAACCTAATTTGCATGTAAATATTTATAATTTTTCCAGTTATTGATATGCTCCTGAATCGTATTTGCCTGTCAATTTATAGGTGCCTTCTCTTTTCTGTGTAATCTTTCTCTTTTTTTGCAGTACTGGGGATCAAATTCAGGACCTTGTGCTTGCAAGACAGGCGCAGTGCCACTGAACTAAATCTGTGGCCCCTTTCTGTGTAATCTTAAAATGCCATTTATACTTAAAATTTTTTTAGCCACCCCTCCCCCATTCAGTGCAACTGCTTCATGGTCTGTAAACAAGTGCTTGTAACAGAGATGAGATGGGGTGATTAGGACAGAGTTTAAATAAATTTAAAAATCAATAAATATATTTTGGGAGCAAACCTAATAGTATAAAAAGATATGGCACTGGCTGAAAGATTGTTTGTTTGATTGTTTTTAATGTTGAAAATTCCAAAGAAGTTGTTTATTTGAAAAACTTTTTAAAATTTGCTTTGGCATTTCTAGAATATTTATTTGGAACACTCAGCAACATTCAGTAATGTACTTTGTACATTTATACTTATATAGTGTTCCATTTTTTAACCTTGAAATAGTGACAGATTTATAAATACATTGAGTGGTAATGATCATGTCTTCTAACCTTCTGCTTAACTCATGAACACCCTCTTCAATACCCTCATTAGATGGTTTCCTAGCAATGCATGCTCATCACATCAAAGAGGATTTCTTAATTTTGAATGAGCATGGCTATGAGTTTTGGTCCTGTGTGGGAAATCTTTGAACTTTTGAGAGTTAAGATGTTTCCATTTCATACTTTTACCTCTCACTTAGATTTTCCAGAATAGCTTGAAAAGTGCAAAATGTTCAGTCCAAGGTAACTTTTTTTTTGGTACTAGGGATCAAACTCGGGTTCTTGTGCTTGCGAGGCAGGCAGCAGAACCACTGAGCTAAATCCCTGGCCCTAGGTAACTTTTGATTAGTTGGGAATTTATCATCTAGACCTGAAGTAGTTTTGAAATAAGTCCTCTGTTGACTTTGTCTTCTTGCCAGCAAAGATTTAAAGATGGGGAGGACATAACTTAGGTCTAACAGGCTGTGGATTTGGCCTGATCTAAGGGGACTCAAGTCTATCAGTAGGGATTAGAGGCTTTAAATCATTGACCTATGCTTAAACTTCATACACATCTGGTAGTATTATGTCCTTGTCTGACTTGTATAGTCAGTCAAGTGTAAATATCAGGCCAGTTCACACCTTTAGCATTAAGTGGTCTCCTTTTAATTCTTCTCATAATGTGTTGGTTATCCAAGAAGAGTAAAATTGGAAATTTTCAGTTACTTATTTTTTAGAAAAGTCAGATATACTATCTGATGGTCATTTTGCCCCCATTTATTTTAATAGCTTTATTGAGATAGAATTCACATACTGTATGGACTTGACTATATGAACTTTTGTTTTTCAACTAGTGCATTTTTTGGAAATGAGAATACACCCTAATCCCATGTGCCAAATATCAATCAGAGTAAAATTATTATCAGTTTATAAGATCCTTAAAGTAGTGTTCATAACAGAAGTGCTAATGCCTTTGGCAGATGCTGTCCATGACTTTCTACTGTTCATCATTTGCATTACTTATGAGCTTGAAAAGGTGTTTTCTGATGTATGAATTGACCTTTTCTTTTGGTAAATACTGACTGTATTTCTTTCGCTTTCTAATAGGACTTGAAATTAATATAGATTTTTGTTATTACTGTTGTTTGTCATAATCAGTGATTCTTTGTTTTTGTTTTGGGATAGGGTCTTGATATGTAGCTTAGGCTGTCCTTTAAGTTATGTAGTGCAGACTGGCCTTGCACATGTGATCTTCCTGCCTCCGTTTCCCGAGTGCTGAGATTACAGGTGTGCACCACCATGCCCAGCTAATGACGTTGGCATGCATTGAGAATGCATTTTTTAAAAAATTGCTGTGGTCACCAACAGTATATTTTTTTAAATCCACTTAAATATACATGTGGATGATAGTACTATAATTTTTAAATGTTTATTGAGTTTATTTTTTAGAAATGATGGTGACAAAGTCCTACAAATTTATATAATAGAGGTAAGAAGCCATGATGTAATACCATACTGCTGAAAAGACTATACTAATCTTTTCCAAGTGATTTTATACTTGGGTACAAGTCTTTTTAAAGAGATCTACTTGCTCACTTTTGTCTTTGGAGAAACAATATTGAGGGTAGGTTGCACATCTTTACTAAGCTCTGAACAGACCTAATGTACCATGGATGAAATGTATTATATAATGTGAAAGTATAAATTTACATAGTTCAGTTATGTTCTGGGCTTTTTCACTAGATTGCATGTATATTTCAAGAAGGCTGAGCAGAAATAGCCTGAACCAGCCATAAAAATTGGAGCGGCAGTTTCCCAGCAGTAAGCTATAATATTTCCAAATGGCATTAGACCTAAGCAATAATATTATTGCTAAGCCTACTATATTAAATTCCTACCCATGCAGAAACAAATTACCACAAACTTGGTGGCCTAAAACAACGGAAATTTATTCTGTCACAATTTCTGAGTTCAGAAATTTGAAAGGAAGGTATTGGCAGCACTACATTTCCTCTACCGGCTCTAGCGGAAAATCTTCCATCTTTCAGCTTTTGGTGGCTTTAGGCTTTCTTTGGCTTGTGGTAGCATAATTCTAGCCTCATTCTTTGTCTTCACAGTTTCTTCCTTATGCCACATCTCCCTTTCAGTCATTGGATTTAGGGCCCATCCTAAGTCCAGGGTGATTTCATCTTGAGATCTTAACTTAGTTACTTTTGCAAAGATTCTATTTCCAAATAATATCATATGTATAAGTATAGGAGTTGGGATTTGGTCATATCTTCTAGGGCAAAACATTCAACACACTACCCTTAGAAGTACAAGAAATTTCATAACTATGACTGTAAATGATAAAACTTCTTCAAGTCTGTCTCCATTTCAGTTATATAAGTACGGAGTAGCGGGATAAGACATCCATTGCTAGTTGTTCTTGTGACTGCATACCCCAACCAAGCCTCTGATCTTAGTATTCTCTGTTGGATACTTGAAAAATGGGCCTGATTACTTACATCTGATTCCAGAGTTCAGTACTAGTTACTGTTTCAGAACAGGTTAACAAACACTGTATGTGTTTGAAGTAGATTTATTTATTTTGGAGATGGAGTCTTGCTATGGTATCCAGACTGGAATCAGCTGATTCTCCTGCCTCAGACTCCTGAGTAACAGAGACTACAGGCACACGTTACCATGCCCTATTCCTATTAGGGAAATTTCTCTAGAGACATTTCAACAGAAATAGTCTGCTTTTATAAGGTATTAAATGTATCATTTTTAGGGTAAGTATTTGCTTGTCACCTTCCTGTAGCTTGAAGCAGCCCCTGTGGAAGTTCCACATCCTAATTTCAGTCCAAGACTCTGTGGCTTTCATTAGATGTCACCTCTTAACATACTCTTCTCAAATCTCCTTACCATGGCCTCCACATATAATAGATCTTTACTGCCTAGGAAAAGGGAACTTTCTGAATACTCCCTTACAAAGTTGAAAGAATTCTAGATTATGGTGTTGGATTTGACTTAGTAGTAGCCAGTTCTAATCTTAGATAAGTGAAAATGCAGCCCCTTCTACCAAAAACAAAAAAACAAAAAATCTAATTTTGAAGATCTTAATAATCTTCCTAAGTATGTGAATGGAAATCTGTCTTATATGGATAAAGAGGAAAAGAAGTCTTACACAGGGATAAAATCACTATAAGAAAAGCAGTCAAGAAAACTGATCTATCACATGTAAGATTAATGGTACAATGGTAATTAACTTGTTAAAAACTTGTTTTGCTTACTGTACTGTATTAGTAATAAAATATTCATTATTTCTTTTATTTTTCTGTCCTTGGAAATGTGGAGTATGTTCAAATCATGTTTAGTTTATATTTTAAACAGTGAAGACTAAATGGTTTTGGTAAGTATAAAAATCAGTCATTTTATAACTTCCTATAACTTAAATTCTTATCACTTAAATCTCGCTATATAGTTCAGTCTGGCCTTGAACTCATTGTAGCTCAGGCTGCCCTCAAACTTGCCGTGATCCTCCTGCTCAGCCTCCCAAGTGCTAGGATTTACAGGCTTGTGTGACGGCTCAGCTTTCCTATTTTAAGAATTGAGGTATGTGTTGCTGCCTAAATTCTCCCATATATAACAGCAAAGAGGAAAAGTAGTTGTGTTGTTCACTAATTGTGTGTTTGTAGTATTGGCAAGTTGGTTTTATTTATTTATCTATTTATTTATTTTTATTTGAGACAGGGACTTGCTTTGTAGTGCAGGCTGATATTGAATTCAGTATGTGGCCCAGGCTGGCCTCGAACTCATGGCAATCCTCCTATCTCAGCTTCCCTATTGCTGAGATTACAGGCACTCATCACTACACCCAGCCCGGAAAGTTATTTGAGAATAGGTTGCAGAAATCCTATGGCAGTTTGTTGGAAAGAGGGTCAGATTTGTATAGAATGATTAGTATACGAATAGTATCTCTTCAGGAATATTACTAGATAGATATTAACACTGAGGAAAAAGTGTAATAAACTTTCCCTAGTTTAAATCAGTTGAGGGAAAGTGGAGTCTGAATGGGTAAGCAGTATCTGAATTCAAGGACTACTTTAAAATAAATGCATTTGTCATTTTATCTGTTTCTAGAAACTGAAACTGCTAAGCATGTGTACCAGAGTTCTTACCAGAGCTACTGTAGTCATCAAAGGAAGAGATACAGTTCATTCATAAGATTTGCATCTATTTGCATACTGAGAATTTTTATAATTTTGAGAAATATTATAAGAAATATTGTCTTTTTCCTGCACTTAATATGTTTGAGCAGGATTCTTTGAACAAAATGGTGATCCAGCTGGGAACTTAGCTCAGTGGTGCCACCGCCTGCCTTGCAAGCGCAAGGTCCCAAGTTCCATCCCCGGTACAGAAAAAAAAAAAAAAAAAGGTGATCCAGCCTAAATTAGATGATTATAAATTTTGTCTTGATAGACTGTGGACTGAAGGAATAAGATTTTGCTGCATTTTTTTCACATAATATAAAAATATAAAGGAGTATTCCATGTAACTTGTGATGCTTTTAGTTAAGCATTTGTGTTTATCTCCTTTCTTATATTCCTTGTGGCCCTAAGAGAGTCAGCAAGAAGTTCACAATAACCTTTCTTTTGAGTTTGTAGAGGACTTTACTGGATGTTTGAATCTTGTGCCCCCTCAGCTTATAGCAACTGTTTCTCCTGGACTTAACACAACCTGTAGTTAATGGGGTTTAACTCACTAGCAAATGAATATGATTATCACTGGATCCACAGTCCTTTCCTGGAACACCAGGTACCTTTTAGACCAAGATTCAGGTGTAGTGGCTGAAGTGCATGTTGAAAAGATACACTTCTCTGTCCAGGTCTTAGAGACAGGAGTTGTGCCACACTTTTTTTGTTCTCAGTGTGAACACAATGGTGTCTACACTACCCCTGCTTAATATTTATTATTATTTTCTATTCCTTGTCATTGAATCTTAACCCAGTGTAAATCTCAGAGCTGGTAAAAAGAAAAGAGAAGAAAAGGAAGGAAGGAAGGAAGGAAGGAAAAGAGAAAGAAAGAAAGAAAGAAAGAAAGAAAGAAAGAAAGAAAGAAAGAAAGGTCTTCTTAGAGAGGCTAATGTGCCATCCTGTTTTGTAGCCTCATGCTGATTACTGTGGTAAGAATGGAAATAATTTAGTTTTTCTGCTTGTTTATGATAAGAGAAAAGGTAGGCATTGTGGTCTGGTGGCACATTGAAATTCTATGAATGGAATTAAAAATGGTAACTTCGGAATAAAAGTGGGTTTGTAGACAATGTGGAAAACTGCTTTTATATGAGCAAGGGATATAAGATTTCAGTCCTTTTATTTATCCATTTACACTTACTTGAATGCAAGGCTTTCAGAACAAGCAAATAAATGGATGCTGAATGCATTCTGTCTGAGCAAGCAGGAAATGACAGGCTTTTTTGTCTTCTCAGAGGTTTCTTATATCTTGAAGTGAATGAGAGAATATCAATTACCAACTTAAGAAAGAAGTTAGAATCGTTCTGTAAGAGTATTTTGGAACAAGCCCATAGCTAAAATATTTATCTAACATTTTAATAGAGCTCTTCAGATACTGGCCAGGCTCTGCTGCCTTTGAACTGGAGTTGAGTCATCCCCTCCCTCCTTTGCTAACTTTCTCTTAATCTGCCAATATCTATTGATGCCCCAGCACTCTGGAGATGAGGAAAATATATTGTCATCTTTAGTCTGGCATCTTTAAATTGCTTAGTTTCAGGAACCAGAAATAGACATGTTTTTATCTGCTGAACTATTTGATATTGGAGTAGATTTGATTTAAATGGTGGTCAAAGTCTTGTCAAATATTGAATGCATTACTGTAGACCAGCCTTTCATTCTCAGATGGCAGCTCTTGACCTGGTATGCCACTTTGATCTGCTTGCCACAGCGCTTTGTGATCTCTTAATTCCGTTTTGGAATGTTCAGTCCAGAGCTTTTCAGGCCTGCAGCCTAATGTAGCTCCTTTGATTGATGGTAGTTGCAAAGTGTAGCTCCCTAGTTACAGAACTTTGGGTCCTGGGTGGTGAGTGTTTCCACCACGAATACATGTTCTGTGAAGAAACAGAGAGGGGCTCTCATAGGGGAGGCTTGGTTTCAGTCACTTTTGTTTGTTGTTTGTTGAGAACCAAGAAAAGATGCTGGGAGGTAGGAGGGCAGCATTCTCTAATGACTAGACCTAAACTAAGAACCAATGCAAGCTAGGCACCATAATGCATTCCTCTAATCCCAGCTACTCTGAAGGCTGAGGTAGGAGAATCACAAGTTTAAGGCCAGTTTAAGCAACTTAGCAAAACTATGTCTCAAAATGAAATTAAAAAGGGCTAGAGTAGCTCAGTGGTAGACCGGTTGCCCTGGATTTGATACCCATTTTTGGGGGTGGGGTGCATATTACTTTCTTTTAAAGGATTTTTTTTTCCTGTTTCATAAATCCTTAGCCTGTATCTCCACCTCAGATATGGAGAGGTTGAATGAATTCCCTAAATCCAGGTTGCTGGTAGCTGTGCTGGGGCTGAAGCCCTTGGTTCTGATAGTCACTGGCTTGCAGTGATCACACGGTCAGCAGCAGTGCACGTGCCACTTTATTTATCATGGAAGAAGAAAGGCCAGGTCCTGCTTCTCACTGAGGAGTGGCTGTGAGGCCGAGATGCAGTCAGCAGAATCCTGCCTGTGCTTTGCATAAATCTGCAGCACTGGAAGCGCTGCAGCAAAGTCTGCTGATCAGGGCTGGGCATGACACAGTGGTCAAGAAATGTCTCAGAAAGAACCCTTGTCTTATAAAACATATTTACAATTAGGACTGGGCTATTTAATTTATAAAGCAAAGGGGTGGATCAAGTCAGCAGAATATAAGTGAGAGTGTGGATTTGATGGCTGATTTTTACTATTATGGCCTAATTGTGTTTATTTCTTTGAATAGCATAGGCAAAAGATTATAGACAAGATTTTCCTCCACTCTTCTCTTTTTTTTTTTCAATTGTTTTAAAATGCTGTTGCTGTCTTAGGGACAAGTAGAAACAGCCATAGAAGATTATGATGTACTCAATTTTGAAATACACTGGTGTGATAATCTTTGGGAATATCCTCCCCTGTTAGGGTCTCTCTTATTCACGAAGCACATCAGTCTGTCTCAGCAGGATTAGTCTCTAAATGAGCAGGGCCCCCTGGATCCTTGAAGGTTTATTGACATTTACAGTAATAGTTGGTCCTAGGATGAGATCCAAAGCTACCTCACATATCTTTGTGTTGAAGAAAGTGGTGGTGGGTATTAGTCGTTCAGAAGGTATTTTTACTGAATCAGTACTTCTCAAACCAGTCCCACCCCCAAATTTGTCTTAGACTGAGAGATTCTTTTATAAAAATACAATAAAAATGAATTACTAGAAAAAATGAAATAAAAAGTATGCAGAATACAAGCTTTGATTTTTAAAATTAGACTCAATAGAGAAAATTACTTTTACAGGTTGCTATAAAAGTTTCTAACTGCTTATTTTCAGCTTTTGTACTTATCTGTGGCAGACTGGGAATAAACTATTTGCAGAATGGAACTCTTTTGACTATACTTTGGAGTTGTGTGAGTTTAGGTGTGCCTGCCTCCTTCCTACCTTCTTCCCCCACTTCCCTGTGCATGGAAACGTGGTTTAATGAGAATTTTAAAATACTGTCTTCCATTTTAGCCCAGGTGTCATCAGGGAGGCAAGACTGAGGTTTATTGAACATTAATTATATCTAGCTGCTATACTGTGCTCTTTCTAGACTTCTGCTAATCTTCCCAACAGCCATCACAGGCAGGTGCTGCTAATTCCGTTTCACAGATGAGGAACCTAAGGCCTGTAGAAGCTAGGTATGCCAGACTTTTGTGCCGATCTGTTTGTTTGAATTCAGTACTGTCCTCTTAGCCTCCTTGGTTTTGAATTCCATTTAGACTAAGACCAATTTAATAAAGGAGTGAATTTTCAGATTGTATTTGAAGAAGGAAGACTAGTGGAAATATAAAATAGACATATAGTTGATTGCACATTAAGCGAAATAGAGTGGAAAGCCCACAATGCCAGAGAAAGATGAACATTTTTTAAATGGATATGGTAGGCATTGCTCTTATTTACATGAGCTTAATAGTAAAATAATGTTGATTGAGAGGAAGTAGGAGCATACTTTCTAAACCCTGGTACAAACTTCCTGCTGGGTTTGGGAGGAGGTGAGTTTTGAGAGAAGGCCAAATCTGCTTCATTCGTTTATCTCCAGGTGCTTGCTTTTTTGCCGTAGTTTTCTGCTTGCTGAGCTGTCAGTTTAATTTACTGTCTAAAGCTCAGCCTATTATTTCTCAGGTTTGCTGCCCTACAGGTACAGTGTAAAGGATTTCTCTGAAATCCTGGAGCAGCTTTTAGTTTCAAAATGCCAAGGCTTTGTGGTTGTGAAAATAGGTTGTGTTCGACTTCTTGCTTGATCTTCTTTGTTTTGTGAAAAAGCTGAGCTTGGGTTAGAAGGATGATGTTAGAAGTAATTTAAAGGGCACATCAAATTTTTAGTATAATACTGAACTATTGATTGTTGACTTATTTGTGGGTTTAATGTAGACCCATTTCCTTACTTAGTGTCTAACTGGCCATTAAGCTCTGGCAGTGTGCCGGAATGTTGAAATCTTAATCGTATAATACGATTTGGCTGTCTAAGGGTATTATGTGCCTGTCTAAGGGTATTATGTATTATAATAAGGGTATTATATTGGTTTTTAAAGATAACAGACAGATCTCAACTTTGTGTACTCTAGAATACAGAAAATAATTTATACCAAAATTATTCACTTCTAGGAGGTAGCATAAAAGTGAGGGATTGACATTCAACAGAACATTTAACACTTCATACAAATTGTTACTCTGTGGACTAATTGGTTCTTATAAATAGTAAACTAACCGAACAAATCAAGAAGACTAATCAGGGAACTGAAAGGGGTGGCATTGAGTGTGCGAGAGCAGGTCACAATTAAGCACTCCATATAAGTGACCATCAGCATTCACCTGGTACCACACTCCTGGCACAAGAATTGAAATTGGAATCTGGCTTGGGTTGGTGCCATGTTCTGCTTATGGAGGGAGCTGGGCAGAGGCTGTAGTGGTTGGAGGAAGCGTAGTCACTGGTTGCAAAGAAGTTCTATCCTTTTCTTTTATAACTTGGGCACCTCTTCACTGGATTAGAGGGCGTGCCCTTTCCTCTTTGAGTTATGACTGAGGGAGAGATGACTTGACATCATTAAATCTGGGATTTTGAAGAATTAAAAGAGGACTGTTTGGAAATTCAGTTTTCCCCTTTAACTACAAAGTAAAGACACGTTTAATTTTAAAAACTTGGAAATTGGCTTCAATATGCACTTTTTTTTTTTTTTTAAAGGGGACAGGGTCTCACTATGTAGTTTGGGCTGGCCTTGAACTCACTATGTAGCCCAGGGTGTCCTTGAATTCAGTGCTGGGATTATATGCATCTCTTTTCACCAGTGTTCTAGTTGGTTTGTTTGAAACAAACCAGCCTGCAAAGCAGTTTATCCTTGAAGTGTTTGCATCAATAAGGATTTTTAACCCCCTTCTTTTTTATCTGTTTCATTTAGGGACAGAGTCAATAAACTATATGTTTAAAAACTTATGATAGAATTTATCAATTATAATTATTTTCACTGTGGAGGTAGTGAATCTGATATTGAGGCTGTAGCTTAAAATACATTGCCTAAAAAGCAGTCAGACTCAGAGGAGAATGAAAAAGAGAGAGAGACAGAGGGAAGGGGTATGGGGATTAATAATCCCATCTTGGTTAATCATCATTATCCTCTCTGATTGCCATGAGCGGATGTGCTATTGCTTCTGCAAATGTTAATAATTCATGGATGGACTATGCCAAAAGGAGGCCTTAAATCTGGTCTCTCAGCAGATTAAATATACCGTCTGCCATCAGTAAGAGCCAGGAGAAATGAAAGATGGACTTGTTGTTTTTATTCATTACCCTGATTTCCTCTGCCTTTCTCTCCAGCTTCATTCATTCTCATTTTGGTTACCTTAGTATTTCCCTCTCTCTATCTAGTTTCTCCCCTTTGCCCCCCATTAAATGAGTGCTGAGAATCCTAGGTTTACTGTCAATAACATTAGATTTTACTTTTCCTTAGCTACTAGTAACAACAGATGCCATGAGAGAAAGCAGAGAGGCAGAATAAAGTATTTCCTTGGAAATGTCTAAATCAGTCTGCATATTTGAAAAATGTATTAAAATGTGCAGCCTGTGTTTTAGAAAGTGTTTGAAATGGCTTCTTTTTGCTTTGAAGAACATTCCTGCTGTATAGGCAGCTGAAGATGTAAGAGGTGTTCTTACTTTATAGAGGTCTGGGGGTATTTTCCCATTTTATTGCTGAGGACACTGAGACATAAGGCAAAGTGCGGAGTTGCCTAGAACCCATTTGTTCTGACTCCAACTTCAGTATACTTTCCACAAGACTTAATTATCTCTTGATTTTAGAAATTATATGTAGGTATCATTATGGGATGCATCACCAGAATTCTAATAATATATGGGTAGCTTCATAGAAACACTACTGATTAAATTTTAAATGATAATTTTCCCAGAAGCACTAATAGTTTGAAGAGGCTGATGGTCTGTAGTTATGTAGATATTTCTAAAATTTCTGCCTGAGAACCTTTAACAGCTTGTAGGTTAATCAGTTCTGTTGAGCACTTTTCCTGTATATGATGCCTTAAGTACACTAAATGGATATAGTTTAGTCCAGTGGTGGTGAACCTATGGGACACGTGCCCACAGCAGGCTGTTAGTATCAGTGAAAGCTCTAAAAGGTTCACTATCACTTATATGGTCTCTACCCACAAGACATTTTCATTGTTTTAGGTTTGCTGTTGGGCTTTGGCTACTTGAAATACCCCAGTGTTGACTTAGGATGTGAGGTAGTAAAATAGCAGAACTGGAAGCGTTTTAGTCTCCTCAGTAGATTACTGGAGGACTTAGTGTTAAGAAGCACGTTAATAAAAGGTACCTTTGTTTTTAAAATCATTTCCACTGTGCCCCTGCAGGAAGGCTGGTAAAGAGAACAGTGCAGGAAAAGCAGATTTTTTAATCAGCCTGTTTAAAAAAAAGTTTTAGAATTGCAGATTCCTGTGTTCCTGTTTAAGAGATGACAAGGGCACAATACAAGGAGGAAAACCTGACACATTATTTATTGGGTGGTGTGAGCTTATGGGGCCTAGAAAAGGCTGTGCCTCCCCTGATGTGGTGGTTTGTCCTTCCTGAACTGTTAGATTAGCAAAGGGAAGGGACCCCCTCCCTTTTCCCATCCCTTCATATGGGACTAGCATCCCATAACTCATCACTGTGTTCTGTTCCAGATTCATTTTGTTGTTATGTCTCATAATTTTTACTTTGGCTATTTTTATTTTATAGGTTTTTTTTTACATCCTTGAATATAATTTTATTAAATCTTGGTAGCAGATGTTATTTATTACTTTGAGAAATACAATATTTAATTTTATAGTAGAGATTAGTAAGAAAATAAGAACCTGTCTACAAGTTTTTTTCTTTAAAAATTTCAGAAACCTATATTTTGTATGTGTTAATACATGTAAAATTCTGCCCCCTAAAATGAAATAAATAGTTCCTTTACTCTTGTTTAAATTGTTGAGGCTTCGGTAATTTTACTGATCTTGTTTTTTTATGGAGGAGTCTTTATATTTAACCAATATCTGGCCTCATCAGTGTTTTTCAGCTAGTAGCAGAAATAATAAATATGTGCAGTAAAAATTTACATGAAAACTAAAAATTTCCTCTCTGCTCCTTTTTTTTCTTTTTGCGGTGCTGGGGCTCAAAGCCAGGCCCTTGTGCATACTAGGTGGGAACTCTTTGTATTTGCTTTGATCCCAGGTTGATGACCTTACTTTAATAAGATCCAAACTCTGAATATTTGGGTTTATAAAAGAAATCTTGGGACAATGTTTAGCTTCAGTATTACTTCACAGAACAGCTTCTCTACTGAATTTAAAATAGATTTTGTTTGAAAGAATTCTATTTACAATCAACCTGGCAAGAAATACATCTGTTGTGTAAAGTACATTGGTAACAAGAATTAGCAAGCTAGAAGCCAAGTTATTTTGCAACCATCATTGTACCTCATATAATAACTTAATATTCCATGAAGTCTGGGCCTCCTGAACAATTTTTCTTGGTACAGTGTCACATAGTGAGTGCTGTGCACAGAGCTCTAAGGAAGCCAGAACCTGGTCCAGGTCACTGCATGACCTTGGCCAGAATCTTAGTTTCTGTGAGCCTTATTTCTGAATCTATGCCACAAGGGGAATGAATTTCCTCTGAGATTTTTATGGCTATAAATTTGATGAGTCTTCGTAAACTTTATTATTTCATTTATTTTGTTTTATTGCAGTAGAACCAAACATACTGTGTTGGTTCTTGCCAAAAGTCTCATTTGTTTCCTCTCCCTGAATATTGCAGTCTGCACGATACTGAGAGAGGGGGTGAGGTGGAGGGAAGGCTGACTGACTGACTGGAAAGAGAGCTCATTCTGTTTTTTAAATCTGGGAGTCTGCTTAAAACTGCACCAATTACCCTGGAAGAATATTTGTGCTCATCCCATTTTAGGCCATTAATAACTTCTTTTACTGGGGAACTACTACTGGAAAGCATTTTAAAGTGAAAATCTTACTTCTGAATTATTTTCACCCAGGTGCATTAAGTTTCTGGCAAACTGATAAGCACTGTTGTCACCCTTTTTCAGTTGATAGTCATAGCAAAGGCAGAAAGAACCCTACTCTGGAGCAGCAGGAATTCATCTGCTTCTCCAAGCTGGCAGAGCTTTCTTTTCACTGTTCTCTCTTGACCCTGAGGAAACTAGCTTGAGTATGAGCAAGAGAGAATAAACCTTAATTTGTTTTAGTGTAAAATAAAGACATAAAGAAAGTGTCTTTATTTATTGACTGCCTATATCTAGTGTTCCTTCTTACTTAAAACAACATTCAGGGTGGGACGAAATGCCTACTATAAAGTCCAGATTCCTTTTTCTTTGTCTGCTGATTCGTAAGGACAGATGGGCTATGAATTCCACACCATTGACTTTGGGCCAGGGCCAGGATCTTCTTGTTTTCCCTGGTTGTAGGTGCATGAGAAGGTAGCTGACTTTGGGAATCAAATACTGTCTGTAATGATGCTTAGTCACAAAAGAAGAATTTGGTGCCTTCATGTTGGTTAAGAACCACCGTACCATCTATCTTATCACCTAAGTCTGGAACTGTCCCAGGAAGCTGAAGAGATTGGAAGGAACAAGCAAAAGTAATACCACCCACACCTCCACCCCCCCATTAAGTAATTATCTGAGTCTACCTATGTGGAGCTCAGTAAACAGTAAAAATCAGTGAGGTAATTATGTTGTGTGTCCATTAAGGATAACACTATGGTACGAACTTAAGAGAATTCGAGTAAATACAAATCTGGATACTGCCCTCTGGAAGCTCCTTGTCTTCTGTCTAGAGAACAAGGCTACACTCCTACAAGTGATAGGCCAAATGGAATAGGAATGATGTGAGATACTAAATGCTGTGGAATTTCAGAGGAGAGGAGGTTGGAAAAGACCTCCTGGAACAGCTGGGATCTGAATGGGCCTTGAAAAATGCTTGCAGAAAGATATGGGAGTAATGACCTGACCAAAGCTGTGAACTGAGATCAGAAGTTATGTCCTAAGAAGTCAGCCTGTAAGGGATGCAGGGCCAGATGTGGACAAGGTGACTGCCAGAGTGAAGTGTCGGTAGCAGGTACTGTTGAAAGTTTGGGAGCAGGTAAATGTCACGAAAAAAGGAGGATGTGGTAATGCTTATAGAAGTTGGCTTGGCCAGTAGAAAGCTACCTGCTGACCTATTCTTCAGAAGCAGTTGTAATAAGCCACAAGGTGACGACAGCTAAGACCAAGGAGGTAGCCAGGACAACAGAGGAAAAGATGTGTGAAGGACATTTGGAGTAATACATCTTCTACACTTGGTATTTGATGGGCTTCAGGATGTTCAGAAATAACATGAGGTTGTATAACATGGGAACGAGGAGGATTGGTACTTTTCATCCAGGCCGAGAAACTGGGGAGATTAACTAGATTGAGAGTTGAAATTTCACTCAGCTTTTGCTGTTTTGGCAAAACTTCATTATGGAAATGCTTCCCCCTCCTGGAAAATATTTAGATTTAAGTTAAGAGGCACTGCTCAGAAAACAGGTCTAATACAATTTTCTAGAGCCACTGGCCTAAAGGCAAGAGTTGAGACAGTGAAATGAATGTGTGGAAGAGGAAATGTATGGCATGGGGCAAGGAACCAAGGTGTTGGAGGAAAGAAGAGCCAGGAGTAGACGGGTGATGGTAGAAAGGGAACTAGGATTCAGTTATGCTTTGAAAAGCTGGAGGCATTGAGGGTGGGGAGTAATCACCCAACCTCCCTTGGCCTCTCATTTTTCACCCTTAAAAGTGCATACCCACCAGTAATATTACTTGATCTTCCCAGCATCCCAGTGAATCTGGCAGATGAACAGAGCCCACTATGGATCTGTAAAATTATGATTTCTGGGTAAAGTCCTGTGTACGTTTAGTGTACTTGTAGAGCTTTCCATTTGTTTACTTGAATAAGATTTTACCTGGCAATTGTTCCAGTTCTACTTAAACCATACAATTTCAGTGGATTCCTTTTTCTGTTCTATAATGTCCATATTTGTGATATCCCTTATATTAATAAAAAGAATTTTCTACCTTTTTCTGTTTGCTTTAGTTTTTGGTGCTTAGGCCTGTGTAAGGTTAAAACACAAAATTAAACAGTGGGTCACCTAACAGACATTTAGGAATGGATCACTTTATGTTCAGTTAGTGACAAAATAAGTAGAGAAACACCTCCAGTGTTTTTAGGACCTCCTCATTCAGGCATTGGGTCCAGAGACAAATTAATCTCTTCTGCTCCTTTGCAGCCAGAATATTGTGCAACCCCATGCCCAGCCTCTTTCCTGGAGACTGGGGGAAGAAGGAATCTGAGCTAGTTTAAGATTTATTCTAACATAAAGAAATTTATTTGGTGGCATTACTAAAAAAGAAAAAAAATCTTGACTTAGTGAGGTTTTTTGTGGTTTTTTTTTCTCAAGTGAATAGAGTTTTTCTCTCCCCTATTGTGAAATGTAGTTCCCTCAGGAACAGATTTTACATCAGTCAAGTGGTTTGACTGTAACTACATTTGGGTCTTCAGGTTCTTTTTTCTTGTCCCTTCCTTCCCCAGGCAGAGACTCCTGTTGCTGGATATCCACTATACTCCAATACAGTATTTTTTTTGATCAGAAACAAAAGAGTTTGCTTCTTACACTGATTCAGAGCAAGGTCCCCCAGGATTGTCTTTTGTTCAGTAATTGGAGCATAAGCTGAGCCTGGTTAATTTCAAAGCTTACCCACAACACACATTCCCTCCCTTCCGTCCTTGTGCAGTTTCTGAGCTGTTGGTGGTACCTTGTATTCGGTCTGGAACAACAACAACAAAAAGCTTGAATTGTTGAATGTTCACAACTACTGTGACATCTGGTATGGCACCAAATAGCACTGTTGGTGCAGTTAATTTTAAGTTTGGGTAAGAAACAAAACTGGAAAGCTCTTCATCTTTACAGCATTTGTTAACACATGCACCTCCAAATTATGCACTGGGTGCTATCACAATGAATAAAACAAAGGAAATCATGAGTTGATTTTTATGTTAGTAACATAAGTTCTTTCATTGTTATTTGCTGTTCAGACACCAGCAAGTTCCTGTGTTCATTCCTTTTGGTTTAGTTGAAGGTTTTGTTTGGTTTTTTTTTTGTTTGTCTTTATAAGGCAGAAATGTAGAAAACATATCATTTCTGGGCATTTAATTGGCAAAAGCTCTGATGTAAGAAATAGAAATTAATTATAAGAATTATTTTTCTTTTAAAGCAACAAAGTCTGTAACTTGTTTCTGCTTCTTAAAAATGATTACAGTAGATGAAACAATCTTAAGTAGCCAAATTCTAGATGCTAACTAGCCATTATTATTTGTATAAAAATATATTGTGAAATTAGACAGTATTATATATCTTTCAGGTTCTGCAGTATAGGACTTGGATTTGCAACCAACAGATTTGACTTTGCAGGTTTTTAGTTTGTGAAGAAAGAATGGTCTTTCTCATGATTCTTCTTTTGTAATCTGCACTGTAACAGTGGCCCACTACCTGACTGGCCTTGCTCTCATCATCAGGTCGAGGTCTTAGAATGGTTTCATCTTTGCTTTTTTATAAGCTTTCCTATAATTGCACAGTTGTTTGCTATCTTGAATTTCCTTTTGTGACAATTAAAAACATGCCAGTATTTTAATGTAATCTTTAATTTTCAAGTTATACATTCAATCATGGAAGGGAAAAAAAATCCCTTTCTGAGGAACACTTTTAAAACCATTGAAATAGAATAAGAATATTCATTACTTGTACATCATGTATTTTCCCCTAAATGGTGTACAAAGAAGTGACAGTTGAGCTGAGCATATGTTAATAGAAGGTCTGCATTTTCCTGTGACACTGACAGTTTCATTGGCTGTATATTCCTGAAATGCAAATAACCTCTGTTCTCTTCAGAGCTGTAATTAATCTGAATAGTTATTTAAATAGTATCAAAATCTTTTAACTACTAAGAAGCCAAACATTTAAGATGGTGAATTTACAGTTCTGTTTGAAGGACAGTACAATTGACAAGGGCACAGTGATCTGAGATGCTGCTGCATGTTGGATCTATACATTCTGTAGAATAAAATGGCAGAATCTATCTGGTGCTATATAAACTCTTTTAACTACCATTTATTTTAGCATCATGGCATGTGCAAATTCCTGCTGTTCAGTTAAGGGACCAGCTTCACAACTGGTGTTACAATCTGTGGCCACAGCACTGCATCACAATGCAGCAAATGCATTTTCCACATTAACCTAACATGACAGCTGAAGTGATTATTAACCATGCAAGATGTCGGAAGTCATCAAAAATTCACATCAGAGTAATTGCAGTGGCTTGGGTCGGGGGAAAAAGTATCATAGCATTCCTTGCCTACATGTTGTCTCTCCCCCTCTTAAATCTTAACTTGGTACAGTCCGTTAACAATAAAATACCCTTCTGTAACCTATAAACTGTTACTCCCATCAGTTTGTGCTTTCAAACTGATAGCTGACTTCTCTGAATTTGCATAGAGCACCTCTGAGGATGATACTCTGCTATGGGGGCTGCAGTGCACCCTTTTTAAGAGGACCTTGCAATCTCATTGTCTAATTGGACTCTTTAGTGCTTCAGTCATATCAGCACTTGCAGAGGGGTCGTTGTCTTCGCTTTCCTTCTTTCCTCTCTTTCTCTCCTTTCTCTCTCCCTATTCCTCTCCCTTCTCCTATTGCCACCCCTCAATTCCAGCAATTTAGGGTGGGAAAAACTTGAGCGCTGGTTCCACAGAGCTCTTCCCACGTAAGAAGGTATGGAAGAGCTGCAGTGACCGACAGCATCAACTAGTCTCCAACTCCTTAAATTTGAGAGCTGCAGGTAGGATTGCCTGTGTTTTGTAAAGAAATTAAGATAAATGCACCCTGGTAAATAGAGTGACAGCATGTTGCAGTTCACTGTGAAAGACAAGGTCTTGGTTTGTTTAAAATTTTGAGTTACATTTGGAAGCAGTTAACTCATTTGATAGGAAAAGTACTTATCTCTTCTGAGACTTGTTCGCATCTGTGTCTTGCCATTGTAATGTTTTTCTTTAAAAGAATATATTGGGTGGGGCAGAGAAGTATTTGCCTTAAGATTTAAATAATTGATTGTTTAGGATTTTTGCAGACTTCATCTTTAAGTAGCAGGGAGTATATGGACTTTCTTGAGGATTTTTAAGAGACATGTGAAGTGCAGAATTCTTCTATGATGTGAAATATGAAAATGGAATTTCTTTTTTGCTAAAAACCAATTATTTTGGATTATAGGTGAGTTGCTGTATGTGTGTTGTGTTTTGTGTGTGTGTGTGTGTGTGTGTGTATGTGTGTAGGATACTTTACCAAGAAATCCAGTTACTTGTATTTGGTGATTAGGAGAAAATTAGAAATATTTGGAATTACTCACAGGAAAAGTCTCAGCATTAGGCTTTAAATGAGAAGAATGAAATAGTAGGGGAAGTGAATTCTTAAGTATTAGCAATAGTTGGCAATTTAAATTAAGATACTTTGTATTTCTTAAATTCAGCCTCAAATGAGTGTGAGTTTTAAAAATATAGTTTAGATTTTTGTAATTTGTGTAAGTGAAATGAAAACGTCCTGTCATGTAAACATTATTTGGAGAGTAATAAAATTATAAGATTGCCTCTAATACTTTTAATACCTTAATATCAGAGAAAAATGTTTTAAATTCAGCATTAAAAAGCAACTTGTTGTCTTCCCTTAAAAACAACACTATCTCAAAAAAAGACAATGATATATTCAGCTTTTTATTTCAAGGAATTGTATTTGTATTGTGGGACCTGTAAGGTGTGGGTCCTCTTTCAGAGGCTCAGACTTGGAAATTGCTCACTTAGGGATTTAGTAGTTCCCTTCAGAGGTGTAGGACTTTTCTTTACTCTTAACAATAGGAAGGCTTGAGGAGCTGTCAAGTGGGGAATGAAGGAGAGCTGCTCAGGGAAGGGAGAGGAACTGTGAGAATTTGGCTTCTGTCAGTGCTAGAAGTCTGGATTTGCCCATGACTTAAGATTTCTTTAAAACTCTGACCCAGTGCAGTACTGCAAAGAATTGATTTCTGAGATGAGACAATGAGCTGTGGTTTGCATTTTGTAAAGATGGAGGAAACCTCTAACACTGACCCTGTATGGGATATGACTCAATTATCCATGCCTTGGTACAGTTGCAAATTATTTTCCTTTGTCTGAAGTGGGTGGATGCCAGCGCCTTCATCAGAGCTCCTTAATTTAATGTATGGAAAATGTCTCAGCCACCATTTTTAACAATTAGCTGTATCATAGTCGAGGTGAACTGGATTCTGAAGGCAGCTGCAGGGCCCTTTCATTTACATTAGGTTCTGTGGCACAGGAGCTTTGTTACTATAAAACTAAGAAAATGAATTTGCACACTGTACAGAAGAGTTCTGTAGGAGGGTGGAGAACATTCCCAGAAAGAAAATGGAATCCTTTTGTCTACGGTAAGTATTTCTCATATAGCGGTGAGAGGTTGAAAATTTGTCTTTGGTTGAATGGGCAAAATAGACTTTTAAATAAATGCTGCAAATATGAAAGGTGTTGCCCAGAGATTCTTGGATGTATTTTTTTAAGGTGTATGTTAAAAACCAGGTGTGATATATATATTCTTGAAGTATTCTTGAAGCTTCATGAGTAATTTTAGCAAATGATTTAAATTAATTATTCATTAATAATTGAAGTTAATGAGAGGTATAAATATATCACTAGTCGGAGATGAAAATGACACTTGAGAGAAAAAAGAAATCTGAATGTGGTAAATTTAAGAGTTGAGGCTTCTTTTCACTGTCTTTTATAAAAAAGAACATATTTTCCATTCCTGAAAAGAATTGCTTAATTGTAATACCTTTTGTTGTTGTTAAGAAAATGCTTCATTGTTAATGACCTATAATTGCTGATTAAAAGACATTAAAAAAATGTTTTAACAAAATAGGATTTTTGTCTTCAAAGATCAATAGATTGAGGCTTTCGCTCTCACTCATGAGGATAATTTTCTGTGCCTTCTGCTTAATTAATAGTTGTGACTTCAAAGCTATTCATATAAAACTCTTATTTGTAATTGTAAGCTTATAAATTTGGATTCTTAAAATTAATTGGATTTGACCTGGCTTATTTCATTGTTCCTTTCTACTGTTATTAAGAGGAAACAAGTTGATTTTAACTTTAATTTGTATGTTTATCTTTTAAAGGCTGAAGAATTTTTTTATCTTTTAAACCCGAAGAATTTATAGTAAGTGTATTCAACAGTAATTTGTACCATGAAGAATTGGCTCAAAATTAGAGGCTGTATTAGGAGTTGAATCTTCACAGAACTAGTATCTGAGAATCCTTTTAACTGGATATCAAATTTATATTGCCAACTATTCTAGTTCTTCTTGCACTAGGTGTTATTCATCCTAGTTACTGAATGCTGTTTTCTGTAATTAATGGATGTTTAAAACTAGAGAGAGAACAATTTTCTTCATATCAACCCTTTCTCTGACATAGGAAGATTCAGTTTTCATAAGCCTAGGGTTAGAATTTTACAAAGATTCAGTAAAACCATGGTACTAATATTAGTTTGCAGCATAAAAGCTTAGGTGTCATAATTTTTTACTGTAGGGGGCATATTTAATATATTACTTGTTTAGGTATATGGTAGAGTACAAAGGGATTCTTTTCCCTGGATTTTTACAAGGCTTGCACCTTAAATAAAAGAGTTTTAAGGTAGCAAATTAGAACTCCATTTTAACTGCAGCTTTGCTTACATATAAAATATTTGGCTGGATGGCATAGGAGTGTTAGAAAGCCTTCCTTTGAAATTTTTAAAGCAGTACACTTAGTTGAAGAGCCTGTTATTATTTTCTGTTGCTGGCTTTATAAGAAGCTGTGTCCTTTTTAGGTACCATGAAGACATAGCAGAGAACCATTTGCCTCCTATTTTCTTTGCCTTCACTATGGTCTACTCAAGTTTGGCTGCTGGAAGAGGCTGTCCTTCCTGATAAATGAAGGGGATTCCAGATTCTCTTCACTCTAGAAACTCTTCGGTTTTCTCATGAAATTTTAGTTTACCTAAAATTTCAAAAGAGTCAGGGGGAGGTTTTTGTTGCAACAGAAAATACCTTCTTATTAAACCTTTGAGTGCTGTGGCAGTACCATAATGTAGATAAGCAAGCATGTCAGCCAGCCCGCTAGGAATTGTTCTGTGGCACTAAGATGGCAGTGAGAAAGGAGTAAAATGGCGTCACCAGGAGCACTGTGATAAGTGGACCACTTGAGTTCTTTTCCTTCTTTTGAGTTTGAAGACGCCTTTAGTAGCACTGCCTTGCCAATTTAGTTACTTTTTATGATTAGAAGATAGAAGTTTTGAGATTTTCTTGACTGAATTAGCAGTTATATCTAGATGGCTTTTTTTTTTCTTTTTTTCTTTTTTTGGTACCGGGGATCGAACTCATGTCCTTGCGCTTGCACAGCAGGTGGCGAAACCACTAAGCTAAATCCCCAGCCCTAGATGGCTTTTATTAAGAAATTATATTAACACTTCTGAAATTCCTTGCTTTGTGCTTTCTTCTTTGATAGTATAAAAACTTACTTCTTCCACTGTAGAATGGAGTTTTAGAAAATGAAGGACTGTATACATTTTTATGGCAAAGTGAAACTAGCATTTGTATGCACTTACGTTCTTTCTTGGGTTTTATTTTACATATATATATATATATATATATGCCTTAAAAAACAAAGCTTATTGTATTTCTTTTGTGGTTTGAGATGTAGATTATTTTGCAAGTGAACTGTAGTAATGACATTGCTTATTTCTCACCTGTTTCCACCTCTTCTGGACTTGGGATTTATGGAGCTGGCCTTAGAGTTTATGTAGCACAATTAGCTTATCCTATAGTTAAGTAAAACAGGTTTACTGCAGTTAAATAACTTTCTCAAGGTCATACATTGAAAAGCAGTTGGTTTTGCCCTAAATCCAGACCACTTGACTCCCAGTCTATGCTGTGTCATACTGCAGTCTCTATCTGTCTCCATTTCTTTCTGTTTGTAGGCTTGCTGGTGATTGATTTAATGGGTTGAGTTTTCAGCAGTCTGTCTTTGCTTTAGCAACATAGAGGTGTTCCTTTTGAGCTGTGCCAGAAATGAGGTGTGCTTGGAGTCTTCTTAGACTTGTGTTACAAATGATATGCATTTATAAGTTTATCATTTACAAACAAACACTTACAAATATGATCTATCCTGCAAGCCACGCTTTTAGGTCTGCTGTGTAGGCTCGGCATGAAAAGCAACATGGTGCTCATCTCCTGGGCTGGGCAAGGTTGTCATGTTTATCTGCTGTGAAGCCGAGTATTCTCAAGTGTTTTCCAGCAGATCACACATTTAACTCTAAGTATGAGGAGTCCCACAGTGGAGGGTCACCCCTTCTTTTTAAGACTAGACTGAGTGAAAGAATTTTAGTTCCTTGTCAGTTTTCAGGCATTTTCTGTTTGAGGAAGAAACTGATCCTGCCTTCTCTCTTTCTGTTGCATGTATTTGTCACACCTGCTAAGCAGTGTTTCATGTTTTCTATACCTGCGGTAACATTGGTGAGTGGTGCATTCTGCAGTATTTCTCATCCCTGACAGTGTAAAGTCAGAACGTTTCCAAACTTAATTAAGGTTTTAGAGAGCATGTGAAATCACAAGTCCTGTTAGGAAAGAAGCATCTTGTCAAATTCCATTTAAAACAATGTAAAGTTATTAAAGAAGGTTTCTTGTTTATTTTAGTAGTCTCCAAAATATATTAATTTTTGAAAAAAGAATTTCTGAGTAAGAAGAAACTGCAGGAGAACCAAAACTCCCTTTTCTGTGACAGTCTTGAAGATTGGTGCTCCAAACCCATCAGCGTAAGCATTGCTGCATAGCAGGAGGAGCTGTGGTTTTTGACTGCAGTGTAAATGACTGACACCATGTACCAGCAGGGAATTAATATGAGATGTGGTTCCCAAACACTGTCCTACAGCGCTCCATGCGCTTGCTAAGTAGAACTCAGGCTTAATCTGGAACCCTGCAGAAGTCAGCCTGCTGAAAGCTGTAGGCTCCCACCCGGCCACCTCTGAGACATGCCCTTTGCTATTCTTTCCCCCTCACAACCCCCAGATCTTGCTTTTGTTTCCTTTTAAAAGCCGTTATTGAGTCTCCCCCCACCCCCGCTTTTTTTTTTTTTTAACTGCAGTGCAGTTTTAATGCCCAAAGTTCTATGGATGTGCACTAATCCATCTCCAAGATGGATAGATTGAGACATTTTTATTATCCCTTAATGAATTCTTCTTAGTATGTTTGCTTTTTTTCTTTTTTTGAAATCCTTCTTGTCTTTCCTTTATGTCTTTCCTTCATCTAGAATATTTGGACTTCATATTTTCCTAAATCTTCTCATACCATTGGTTGAGGAAGGGGTTCTCTGCTGCCTTCCTTTGAAACCAGATACACTTTCTCACACTGTTAATATTCATTGTTTGCAGAGCTGCAACCAAAAAGTTCTCTTCAGAATTTTTCTCTTTCTGTGTCTCCAGAGTTTATCCCTACCAAGTGTGCCAGGCTTTTGGGGGCAATTGGCAGGAGATAAAATGCTCCACACTGGCTGTCTCAGCAGTCTGTGCTCTGTTAGCTTGGTGCCTTCTTTCCTTGTCCTCTAGTGCTCTCCCTGACCTCCTACAATCAGTAAGTGAAGAGAGAGGGTTGCCAGCAGAGGCCCTGGCACTGCAGCTTGGCACATCTTACTGCATCATGACCCTTTTCGCTAGGATGCAGGATCTAGCTTGTTTTTCTGAAAGTGATAAGGTAGCAGCACTGAACAAGTCACATTCCTCCCCCAGTGCTCTTGTGACTAGCAAAGAGGTGGCTTATACAACCCTCTGTATAACGGGGCTTTGCTGGATTTGGGAGGAGAAGGGATTCTGCTGAAAAAACATTGTTTTCCCTGGTAGTATGTATGGTCATCATTTATAATTTTACTCATTTATATTATGCCCTTAATACTTACTACCTCTGTCTATGGAGTCTCCAGAGCCATTCAGTAACTGAGTTAGGTGAAATGTTTTTCTTTCCTGGATAGCCAACTAGAAAGGTAGGAGGAGATAACAAGAGTGCCCTAGGGCCCCAAAAAGAGGCAGAATAAGCTTTGTAGCTATAGTCCAGAGATTGAAATGGCCTCCCTGGGATGCAACCCTTAACTTTGGCCTTTCTCTCTTTGACAAAGGAGGCTTTCCGTGCATCTCTATACCCCTTGCTACCCACCACCAAACTAGCATGCCCCTTTCCTTGCTGCTGCTTTCCCTTCTGGTTTCTTTCTTTATCCAATGCTGAAACCTTGGAAATTGGAATTTTGTTACATGGTGATTTTTTTTTTTTTCTTTTAGGGGGCTAGGGTAAGAAGCAGCTAGAAGGGGTCTGTAATTAGGTGGATTTACATTAATAACTCTGTCAAGCCTGTGGCTTTCGCAGAAGGCAAAGGGGCAGATAGAATTCTGTCATGGGTATCTTAGCATGCCCTTGAAGAGACCAGGCATGTCAACTCAGTTAGGTCTTATGTTGCCTAGGTCCTTGGCTGGTCCCAGAGGAGTCATTGCCCAGTGCTGTGTATTTTTGAGTTTAGAATCTCCTAGTGAGCATTGAGTTTTCATCTCTCTGTGAGAAGTTGTAGACCATTCTGAAAACTTATTAGAATCATGGGGCAGGGAATTTGTTTTGTTTAATGGACCCAAACCTATCATATAATTGTGTAACCCTTTTTTAGCCCAGTACCAGAAACAGTGCATAAAATGGGACCCAGCATCCTGACAGTGACAGATGGCCTAGTGGCCACCCAGTGCCATGTTGTATCGCCAAGGTCTGCCACCTGTGGCTCCAGAGGGGCCTGCAGCACCACAGATCTGCTGAGCCTGCAAATGGTAGACTCGTCTAGCCCTCTCGCAGCATCTGCTGCCACCTGCTGAAGGAAGGCAGCTAGTCTTTTGCATATATGCACAACAAGAAATCCTACAAAGCATTAAAAATATATTACAATTGACAGATGTCAGCTATGCCCACGTAAGACTGCTTTCTGCAGGAGTATTTTAGAAGATATGTATGAAATCTGTGAACAGATGATTTATGGGTGATTTAAAGTATTAAAATTTTTGTAGAAAACAAACATGGGATTTACTGTAAATATCTGAGTTGGAGAATAAAGCTTGGACTTCACTGTTCAGTCTGTATTCCTTACAGATGAAGATTCAGCCTCTCATGGACCTTGTAAGGTGACATTTTATGTACTATTTTCTTACAGTATAGTGGTCTGATAAAATAAGCAAATATACCATAAATCTTACAGAAATTCTCCCGATTTTGAAAATACCCTAATTTAAAATTTTCTGTTTTGGCTTAGTGTGTGTGTTTTATCAGTAATGAGTATTTCTGCACTTGGAAGATTCCTTGAGGCATTCTCAATATAGGCGTCACAAAAGGGAGCTAATGAAAGGCATGTCCACACCATCTGATAAGCCCAGGGGCTCTGGCTCTGAGTACTGGCAGGATTTCTGTCTTGCTCATAGGAATAGTATCCTACTTCATCCTTCCTCATTTTTCTCTCTAAGTAGGAATATTACCTTTGTAAAAATTTCACCCAAAAGGTTTCAGAAGAGGTCATTTGTTCAGAAATTGGGAAAAAGGTTTGGGAGAGGTGAAGAGAGTATTTTACTTAGAATGGATTGAAGTAAAATAATGGCTACAACTCACACTCCTCCTGTCCTTATAGAATTTGGACTCTTCTCCATTGCAGTAACCAAAGTTCTTCAGTTTTTAAAATTTGCTTTTTTTCCCTTTCCTTTCCTTTTTATTTTGTCTACCTAGCTGTTCCTTATGTCTTAGTAATTTTTTGTTTGTTTGTTTGAGGCAAAGTCTTGCTTTGTAATTCAGGCTGGCCCTGAAGCCACTGTCTAACCTAGGCTGGCCTCAAACTCATGGCGATGTTCCTTCTTCAGTCTCCCAAGTGCTGGGGTTACAGGCGTGCACCATCCTGCCCAGCTCTTTCTTAAACCATTTCTAATACCACTGCTCACTATATGTTAATATTTTGATTTGGAGTGTTGGTTACAGATTTCTTGTTGATTTGTATATATTGTACATGTTAAATGAGGGATGGCCAAAGATTTTGTAATATTCACCATGTATTTTTGTGTTGTGTCAGATACTTTCTGATAAATATCTCACCTGCTGTGAATGCCTCACTCTGTAATTTTTTTCCATTAAGTTTATTGGTACATTTTAATTATAGAGTACAGTTACATTCATCATTGGGATCGTGTACCTTTACATGATGGTCACTCTATATTTTGACAGAATGGATTACAGTTAGTCTCTTAGAGGGAAGAGATATGAGATACTCTTATGTTTTGAGGGTTGTGTAAAATATGGCTGTTACTTCATGGGATCTACTTAGACTAGTTTTACTTTTCAAAAACAATTTTAAAAGACAGGAACTTCAATTCACTGGTTATGTAACTGTCCAACAAATCATTTATTTGTTGTAGATGGGAAGCAAAGAACTGTGAGTCAGTGGAAGCTCTTTTTTGTGTGTGTGCCATCTTTTCCTAGCTAACTTGAATACTGAAATTTTTCTCACAGAACCCCTCTTTTCTTTTTTTTTCTCCCCGTCCCACATCATTTCTTAATAGCTTTCACTTTTGGAAAGTAAGTTAAGTAAGAAAATTTAGCCACTTGGCAAAAACAAGGATCCCTTTGCCCAATTCCTTTTTCTACAGTAGAATTTAGCTGCCATTTGTCTTCTAAAACCCAGAGTCTGAATGGTGATTAAAAATAAGGTTGTTTCAAGCCTGTCTTTCTGGACCTGAGTGTTTAAGAGCCACTTTAGCCACAAGATTTCAGAGGTATGACTACATATTTGTTAAGAGAATCAGCTTATTTTGAGGTTATGTTTAAGGTTTTCAGCTTGTATACATTGCAAGACAGCCCACTTCTTAAAGATGTAACACATGGCAGAAGATACTGTTTGAGCAGATGTATGGTATTTATTGTTCTGTAACAATAAAGCAGTAATAATATTTTGAAATGATGTAGAATTGACCTCTGGAGCAGTGATTTCAATCTTTTTGGACTGTGACCCATAGGAAAAAATGTAGTTTATATTATGATCCACTTCATATACCCACCCATAAATATATATAATCCAAACAAATGTTTCTTTAAACAGTACTTACTTATACCACATAGCAGTGTTGCATTTTGTTTCATTTTAAAAATGCAGTTTGATGCCTTGCAAGCACAAGGATCTGAGTTCAATCCCCGGAACCAAAAAACAAAAAAAAAACCAAAACCAATAAAAATGCAGTTTGATCTCATGACTCAATTATGGATTCTTACTCATAGTTTAAAAACTACTGTTCTAAAGGAATGCCAGAACCTTGACTTTTGTTATCTCGTCCCTCATGATGTGAGACTGGAGAGAAAGAAATAAAAATAAAAGCAAGAAATACCGTTTTTTCTACCGTGGTGTGCTGTGATGAGAGAAAGCATGGTAGAGTGGAAGAGGGTAAAAAGGGCCAGAAAATTTGGTTTCTAAGTCAGCTGTGCTGCCTATGAACTAAGTCATTGTAATGTAGAGCCCCCAGAGCATTTTAGAGTTGGTAAAATTTCTAGAAACCACGTCATACAGCTTGCTCAACTGTTGAAGTTTATTGAGGTCACAAAGTATAATCTAGTTAAATAGTATTGTGAGGTTAGCCTTGAGTTAAAATAGAAGACTACAACCATATGTGTGTAACACACTTAAGCCTGGCACAAAGTAATTGCCATGTAAGTGTTAGCTGTTATTAGTATATCTTCCTTAAATCCAAAATTGTGAAATCCAAGCTGCCTCAAAATATGAAACTTTGTGAGCGCTGACATGATGCCCCAAATGTAAAATGACACGCCTGACCTTATGTGATGGGTTGCAGTCAAAACATAGGCACACTGAAAATATTGTAGGAAATCACCATATGTTGTATGTATAGGGTATATGTGAAACATATGAATTTCATGTTTAGATGTGGTTCCTACCCCTAAAATGTCTCATCATGTTTATATAAACATTCCAAAATCTGAAAAAAAAATCTGAAATCCAAAACACTTCTGTCCTAAGTGTTTTAGACAAAGGATACTCAGTCTGTATAACCATAAGAATTATTCTCCAGGCACCCCCCTTCATCTTTGTAAAGGAGAATTTATGCCTAGTTAAGAAAACAAATTTAAGGATATTTTGCCCCCCTTCAGATCTTTATCCTTTTAGAGAGGGAAAGAATTTTTTATTTTCACCACTTCCAAGTTTGCTGTTCCTTAAATAGTTGGTATGGAGAGTCAGAATTATATTTGAATTCTGCCCCTGCCTCTTCCTGATCCAGAATCCTTTGTCAAGTTAGTTAAACATTGAAATCTGTTTTTTATTGTAAAGCAGGGTGGGGAAAGTAGGGTGATCATGTCAGTACTTTCATCTTGTTAAATGATTAGCAGTTATTTCTTTGAATTGTCTAGAGAACTGTCTCTCTTAACTGCTTCCTGAATGGGAGCTATTTTGTGTTAGAGAAAGCTGGAAACCCAAACGTGTTCAAGGAGCCAGTTAGAAGAGAAGTCTGTTTCAGGACTCTGGCAGTGAGGAGCAGTATAGAGATTGGGGAAATCAGGTGTAGTCATCTTATCTGGCAAGCCTAGGTAAGATGTTCCTTATTGAGTGGGCCAACAGTAGAAGGGGTTGGGTGGGGGGACTAAAGACAATTAAATGCTTATGGCAAGATGAGGAGATAGCAGTAATGGGAAGCTCTGAGGCCCATAGTCTCAAAAGCTGGTATGTCTCGGTGGGAGGTGAGCTATCAGGCTTTTGTCTGCCGAGGGTGCTTCAGAGAGGCAGGGAGCTAGTTCATTGCTCACACCCTAGCTCATTGCTCCCGAGAACCCATTTTCAGATAAGGCATAAAAATGTATCACCAGGTTGAGAGTATGGGAGGTGCCTCACAGACAACTGAGGCAGGTTATGTTTCTACCCAGCTTTTTTTGTAGCTCTTTATTCAGCCAGTAGTTATTTTTCCTTGAGGTGTATGAGGGTGTCTTTCCTTGAGGTCTTTCCTTTTACTTATATTGTTGTAGCTGCCTCGTTCCTGAATTGTTTCAAAATGTTTACCTTTCATAGTCATTTTAACTTTGGGAAAGAATCAGAAGTTGCATAGTGCCAGATTTAATGAGGTGAATGAGGACAAACTATAATGTTTTTACAAGCCTGCCTTTCCACTGAATGGTGTTCAGTAGCATCATTCACTGTATTTATTTTTTATTACACCTTGTAAAGACAAAAGAAGGCTTCTAGAACTGCTTTAGAAAGTGTCAAGAACAATGGGTGTGTTCGAACTGAGGGGGACTAATGGCAATATGTCTTTTATTGTAATAAATTTTTAAATTTTAATTTAAACATTCACCATATATTTTGATCACCCTTTTTATGTTCTTTAAAAGAAGCTAACCACCACCATTTAGCACACAGATCCCAGCACTACTCTGTACATACCATCATTTTAAAGATCACTTCAAAAGATAGGTCACTAATGTGTTATTTTTTAAAAATATGATTTTTAACCCTGCTTTAACTGAAAGGAATAAAAAATGGAAATAAAAATGTAGAATCCGTGTATAGTTGGCCCACCATGTCCATGGGTTTCATGTGTATGGATTCAACCAAATGCTGCACAAAAATATTGGAGGAAAAAAATTGCATCTGTACTAAATACACAAAGAATTTCAGTTTTTTAGCATTATTCCCTAAATAATACAGCATCACAACTATCTACATGGTATTTACATTGTATTAGGTATTACAAGTAATCTAGAGATTGATATATGCAGAGGTTATATCCAAACTCTGTGCCATTTTATATGAGGGACCTGAGCATATGTGAGTTTTGGTATCAAGATAAAAGTAACCTACCTGCCCCTACTTCCTCCCAAGAGTAATCTGCCCTGAAGCAATGTCTTTTTTTTCTTCCTTTTTGTTCTTAACCACTTCTTGGAATTTCATCCCTTAGAAATTATTAATACAGATATTTGAAGCAGTCTTCAGGTTCTATTCTGAGAAGTGCCCTGCAGGAGTCTTCATGAGAGAACTGTTTTCTGGGTGTTGGCCACTGTCCCTGTTCTCTCCATGCACTGTCCACTTTGGGGTAGGATAAAGCAGGTATAGGACAATCATAGGCCAATACATAAGGACCTAGGGAATCTATGAAGAGTAGTAATGTTCTATTTAAATTTTATTTCCTATCTGCCCCACCTCCATTTTTTTTTTTTAAAGAACCAGGAACCTTATATCTAGGACTATTTGAAAAAATAGACTAAAATGAAAGTAATCAAAAACTGACTGTAAGTTTCAAATACAAGAAAGTTGTCAAATGTGTTTTAGTTTATTATTCTAAAAATTTTTGCTTAATTCTACTTTGTATTATATTTCCCAAAAGTTCCTGTTTTTTTTTTTTTTTTACAAAAAATAATGATTCTGAATAAACATTATTTCAGACATGTATGATTATGCCAATAGTGTACTTGACACACGTGTACTTTTCCTCATAGGTGGATCTGATATGTAAGGTAACTTGTATTTGTGTTGCAGCTGAAGACTTTGATCTCAGCTGATGGGTCAATTTCCTTGTTCCTATTTGGCCCCTACATCCCAAACTGTGGGAAAGAAGCTTCTCTCTCGGGTGTGAAGATGTTGGCCTGGAAGGCTACTCTGTTTTGTGTCTCTCTGCCTGCCTGCAGTTGTGGCTGTCAAGATAGTGTCCTGTCCCCCAACAGGCCAGTGAAGACAATAACAGCAACAGGGAAGGCACCTTGTGCATCTGTTTCTTAATTGTCACCAAAAGACCTAGACTTAATCAGGTCTATTAATAGAGCTATATATATCGAGGCTTGGGCTAAGAACTCGATTACATCATCTGATTATTAAGCAGGAACAAACTGGGGTTTAGAAAGTTTGAGTGACTTGTAAAGTCCTGCCATTAGTCAATGGAGGCACTGGAATTTGAAACTCATATTTCAAAACTTGTCCTCTTGGCCATTGTAGTGTTGTGCACTTGCATTTTTTTTTCAGACATTTATATCCAATGCATGTTAAATTAGATTTGTACACCTCTTCTTCACCTCACTAATTTTAAATAAGCAATGGATGTAATCATAGGGTAGGACATGCACATGGCAAAACCTCAAAAGAAGTGTGTAAATAAATGCTTCTTAGAACTACTTAGCCATTGGTAAACAAGTGAAAAGCCTGAAGACAAATGGGCAGTAATGGTTCCCACAACATTAGGAAGAAATTGAAGCAACAGAACTATAGAACAGTCACTGAAACTGTAACTGGCTACATAGACAAAGCTATGTCTCTATCATCGGCTATTTAGGAATTTTGAAGGGCAGTCTTGACTGCTTACTTTCTACATGTTCACGGGCTGTAAGACTACTTCTGTCTCATGGGAACTTTACCTTCTAACTATTGTCATGTGTTCCCAGAATGAAAGAAACTAGGAAACATGTTTAAAATCATCTATTTTGATGTTTTCAAGTTGACAGCATTTTGTGAGGGTGGAAGTGGACAGGGTAGCAGATATCTTGATAGTTCTTTTGTCCTACAATATACTTGTAGTTGTTTGAAGATTAATTTTAACCTAAGTTGTATCATTTCCCCCTCTTTGTAGGGCTTCCTGAAGAATGAGAAGGACAATGCACTGCTGTCTGCCATTGAAGAGTCCCGGAAGAGGGTAAGAAAATCCACAGTGGTATAAAGTCATAGGGCAGCAGTGTACAGCAGGTTGTGTACCCCCTCAAAGTGGGGGTCTGTCAGGCACAGCTCTCTCCTATGTAGATAGGTAGTGTAGAAGGAGTTCCATGGGAACTGTTTTTTGAGAATACTGTCCTTAAACCTCTCCATGTATTTAGTGACCGAAATGTATCTGAGATACTGAACTGGACAGTTAATAAATTAATCCTAAAATGGAAGGACCAGAAAATTCCTGAATTTCATTTATTGTATTAAATGATATTTTGCCTTCTCCTGAATCAGTAGTTCAGAAGAGCAATTGTGATCATTGATAATTTCTCCCTTCTTTTTCTTTTAACACACAACTTGACTGTACCACCTTTTATATTAACATTTTCTCCAAGATCTTAAAAACAAAGTAACTTGGTGCTCAGAAGTATGGTAAATAAATTAGCCAGAGCAGTCATTGTGTGTTGGCAGTATTTTTCAAACGCATTCCTACAAGATACTCAAAGATCACTTATTTTACTAATATTTTAGTTATCTCTGTTTGTTCTTGACAAGGATCAAAACCTTTCCAAAATATCCCATTACAGAGTAAGAGATTGTCAGGCCATGGGAGTCTGGGGAGGGAGGAGAAGGGCTGGCTGTCAGTGGGGTTGGCTCTGAGACAGCTCTTCCCCAGGAAGGTGTGCACCAGTCTGCAGCAGTGGGCCTCTGTGGAGGGACGACAGGCTGTTTACTAATTTGACTTTGGTAGCAAGTGAAATATATGTATGTATTATTTGTGTGGTTTTAAAAATAGTAAAGTGGAAAATGGTGCTTTGCAGTGTGCTTTATTAATATATTCTATGAGGGTGAAAGTGTCTCAATAGGACTGATGTGAGACAGGGCTGCCGAGGGGCCTGCCAGCTCTAGATTACAAGAAAATGTTCCCAAGGCATTATTTAAATGACTGATATGTTTAATTGTCAGAATAAAATTCCCTAAAATTTTGTTAATTTGATTGCTGGCAATAGTATATAGTCCTAGAAATAGAAAAACCCACTTGATACAGATTTGAAAATATTAAAAAAGGGATTTTTTGTTGTTGTTGTTCACACTGTGGAGTTACCAACATTGATTCTCCTGCTGTAAAGGACCAATGAAATTAAATTAGGATTGAATACCACCAAGCCTTATTAATCCATTACCCTGCAGAATGTGTTTCTGGAATTGGCAGTCTCTGAACATTGTGCCATACTGAGACTAAATGTGCAGCCAGCCAAAACATTTAGGTGACATACCACAGTGCAAAATGTGTGCATGTGTTTGTGAGGGAGATGTTCTGATGTTGGGAGCCCTCCTAGAGGGAGGCCTCTGACCTGTCTGGACAACAGGAGACTGCTGCTGAGCAAGCATTATTTTCAAAAAATGATTTGAAAATCAGCAGCTTCCTGGCATTTTGGTGGCAATTTCATGTTTGAATAACTTGCCAATGTCCTGCTGAATTGCCAAGAAAACAAGCTACAAAACCACAAATGTGTCCTATCTTTTCCCGTTTGGTGCATCCCAGCAAAAACAGAACAACATTATCAGAACATATGCAGTGTTTCTAAAAGGCAGCAACAGCTCAATAATAAATGGGTCTGAAGTCAAAGCATATTGCCCTCTTCCTTTTATAAAAATGGATTCTGAGTGCTCCCCACCTGTTCTTAATTCAGTTGCCCAGTTTTCTCCCTGCCTTCCTTTAATGTGTTTAAAGGGAAATATTTTCCACATGTACAGTAACTGGAAAGATTCAGATTTAATTTGTAATAGTTTCTTTACTACTTTGTCATTTTCTGTGGTTTGTTTGGCATTCCTTTTTAACACAACCCTTCCTATTTACCACTTTTGTCTTCCCTTGGATTTCTTTCCTTCTTGTCCCTACTGGTCTCTGTCTCCTACCTCACCTCAGAACCTCCCACCCCTTCTCTTTTCTTAGTTCTTGGTTGAGAAGCTCTGTTGATTCTCTCTCATGAGCTCCTTTTAGCATTCTTTACACCTAATCCAGTGGTTCAGACATGAGTATAAATGGAATAGACAGGAATTGGACAGATAGGTGACTGATCATCCCTGATTAGCCCATAAATGGGATGTTCCATTATCTCTAATATAATTGAGATAAGCTTGATGGAGGTAGTATGGCCAAGGGAAGAGAATTTTAATGTTGGTTCATTTATTTTTATTTGAAGCGCCTCACATTAATGATGAATGGAATCACAGTGCTGTTCATTCTTGTTGTATATTTGTTTCTTGATGAGTGGCCTGGCATACTTCTTCAGTGTATATCTGAGGACTCAAGCCCAGAAAGCATCCATTTTTCAAAGATGCTTAGTGCTCTAAAGTACTAGGGAGAAATTCTTGGCACACACTTGGCAGCCTAATAAACAGGGTAGGTAATTCCCCCTATTGTCATTCTGACTCTTACCTGATGCTGAAAGTCTACCCCCACCAGCCTCACCTAGTTTTTCTGCCATTCTTTGTTTACTGGACTTGTCCTTAAGAAAAACTCTTGTGACATTTTATAGTATCCACAGCTTCATCTGTGCCTTACATCTTGTTGCCAAGCACAGAAAGCTGTATTAAATGCCCCCTCCCCCATCTCATTTCTATTTTCCCGGGTCTTCTTTGCTCATGGCCCTCAATTGTCCTATGTTGAGGAGGCTTGAGGAAGAGTTTTAGAGCACCTTGTGGCTCAGTTATGTACTCTTTCTGGATAACTTTTAGGGAAATGACTCCTGCCCACTGGTACTCCATCTTTCTGATCCTCAAAACACTTAGCTTTCATGTTTAAGTTCACTTCTGTGAAAAGACACAAAGATTTTTCTCTGGGTGTTTTTTAGCTCATACTTACTGATGTAGAATGATGTATTCTACTTGATTCTCAGTAAAAAGAACAAAATCAGGTGGAAGAGTGTTTTTTAAGCTAGGGAAGGTCATTTCTCTGGTGTCTTTAGAATACATATTAGAAAAGGGTACTGCAAGAGCCTTCTTCCTAATCACCTCGTTCATGTGTCTGTCTGTCTGGCAGGCTGGTGTCCCCTTTTCACATTTTAGTAAATATTAATCAAAATACAAGCATCCCATTTGTAGAAAAAGTATATTTGATTTTCTGACAGTTCCTCAAAGCTCAGATATTGTCAGTATAAATTATCTGCATTGCCAAAAATAAAGCAGGCATTCTTAATATAGTACTCTCTTAGTTCTGCCTAATTAGATGCCAATCTGATCAGAAAATGAAATGGGTTTTTGAAAAGGGAGGTTAAGCTGATAGGAAACCTGGTCTGCCAATTGAAGAATAATAGGCTGAGAATGTTTAGGATTCAGAGTGTCTCCATGGGTTGTTTTGATTTCCTTCTACAAGGGTTTTGCCTGCATCATTCCTTCTGTCCTTCCTCTCTTTCTTTCTCCTTCCCTCCCTGCTGACCCTTCCTGCTGTCCCTCCCTCAGTCCTTCCCTTTCTTCTGTCTTTTTGTTCTGAGTGCCTTTGTTTTGGCAGCAACCTGCACTGTCACCAGTAGACAGTAGCGAGGTCTGCTAGACTTTGCAGTGACTTTGAAAAGCAGCAGCTTGATCCCAGAAGGCTGTTTTTCTTTTACTGATTTGCCTCCTGCTATGAAAATATTAGCGTTTCTTAAAAAATTAAAAAAATCATGGAATCTTTTGTTTCAGTCTTATCTTAGATGTTTGTTAAATCTTAAGATACCATTGATCTTATAATCCATAATTATTTTATGTACTACAAGGAAAAAATATTCCTATGATAATCAGTTTTAACATGTAGCCTAATTACAGCAGTTTAAAAAAAAGATGTTTGTCTTAGCACATGTAGAGATGCTCATGTAAATCAAAACCACAATCACATCCATTAGGAAGGTTCTTATAAGGAAGGAAAAACAGAAAATATTAAGTATTAATGAGGATGTAGAGAAATTAGAACATTTGTACACTGCTGGTAGGACTATAAACTGGTGTACCTCTTATGGTTATAGTACATAGATTCCTCAAAAAATTAAAATTAGTATTGCCATGTGATCCCAACAGTTCTACTTATGAATGTATAGCCAGAAGAGCTGAAGCAGGGACTCACAAAGAAATCTATACACCCCTGTTCATAGCAGCATTATTTACAAAAGGAAGGTGAATGTGACACGTTACAACATGTATGAATCTTGAGGACATTATGCTAAATGAATAAGCTAGTCACAGAAAGACAAAACTGATTACAGTTACAAAGATGAGTAGTCAAATTCAGAGACAGGATGTAGAATGAATGGTGGTTGCCAGGGCTGGTGGAGGGGTGAGGGAGGGAGGGAGGGAGGGGGAGAGAGAGAGGTGGAGGGAGAGGGAGGGGGAGAGGTAGAGGGAGAGGGAGGGGGGGGAGAGAGAGAGAGAGAACCTATTTAATGTTACTGAATTGTACATTTTTAAATGAAATACTTTGGAATCAATCTCACAAAAGAAATAAAAGATCTTTACATTGAAAATTACAGTACTTTGAAAAAGGAGATCGAAGAGGATATCACAAAATGGAAAGATATCCCTTGCTTGTGGGTAGGAAGAGCCAACATAGTGAAAATGGCCATACTCCCAAAATTGTTATACAGATTTAATGCAATCCCAATCAAAATACCACTAGCATACCTCACAGAACTAGAGAAATCATTGCTAAAATTCATTTGGAATCAGAAGAGACCTAGAATAGCAAAAACGATTATGGGCAACAAAGGCAAGGCAGGAAACATCACAATCCCTGACTTGAAATTATACTACAATAAAAACATCATGGTACTGGCAAAAAACAGACCTGAAGATCAAAGGAACAGATTAGAAGATGCAGAAAGAACCCCGAACACACTCAGCCACCTTATCTTTTAAGGGGCTTTTTTTTTTCAGCCACCTTATCTTTGACAGAGGGGCCAAACATGTACATTGGAAGAAGACCTCTTTATTAAATGATGCTGGAAAAACTGGCTTTCTACATGCCAAAGATTAAAATTAGACCCATGTCTCTCACCATGTACTAAACTAAAATCAAAATGGATCAAAGATTAAATGTTAAAACAAACACTAAATCTGCTGGAAGAGAGAATAAGTAGAATGCTTGAGGACATAGGAGTAGGCAAAGACTTTCAGAACAAAACCCAGACCGCACAAGAAATACTACGAAGAATCAACAACTGGGACCTTATCTTAATTAAAAAACTTTTGCACAGCAAAAGAAATCACCCACAGAGTGAAAAGACAACCCACAAAATGGGAAAAACCTTTAGCCAGTGATTCCTCAAAGTACTAATATCTAGAACATATAAAGAATTGAAAAAAGAATCAGCCCACCCAAATTTAAAGACCCAGTCCAAAAATGGACATCTGAGATGAGTACACACTTCTCAGATGAAGAAGTAGAAACAGCAAATAAATATATGAAAAAATACTCAACATCACTGGTCATTCAAGAGATGTCAATTAAAGCAACACCAAGATTCTGTTTTACTCCAAAAAGAATGGCTGTTATCAAGAAATCAACCAACAACAAATGCTGTCAGGGTTGTGGGGAAAAAGGAACCCTTCTCTACTGTTGGTAGGAGTGTAGATTGGTGCAACCACTATGGAAATCAGTGTGGAGATTTCTCAAAAACTAGTAGGAGTAGAGGTCCCATTTGACCCAGATATTCCCCTTCTGGGTATCTTCCCAAAAGAATTAAAACCACCATACCACAGCAATATATGAGCACCCGTGTTTATAGCAACACAGTGTGTCATAGGTAAATCTTGGAAACAACCAAACGTCCATCAACTAATGAGTGGATAAAAAAGTTGTAGTGTTTTATATAACAGAGTACTACTTAGCCATAAAGAAGGGTAAACTTGAGACATTTCTAGGTAAATGGAATCACCTTGAAACCACACTCTTAAGTAAAATAAATTGAACACACATGTGTAAATATTGCATTGTCTGTCTGGTGTGAGAAACTGAAAGTGTAAATAAGGACCAAAAAGAATAACAGATATTGTGAAATAGGAAGAAATTGTTTGAAATTATACCAAGTGTGATATATACTTTGTTAATTAAAATGTTTTATGCAAAAAACGTATAGTAGTATTATGAAATGAGTTGAGAGAGATTAACAAATGAAAATAAATTCTTCTGAGATCATGATACACAATGTATTTACCATTGTTAGTCTCTAATAATTTTTGTTATGAAAAATTACGTTTTCATTGAACAGCTTTTATATTTTAATATCTACTTGTATTACATGAAAATAATAATTAAAGTAAAATATATTTTAAAATAAAATGGTAAGTTTTGTGTGTGTTTTACCACAATTCAGAAGTTTTTAAATGTCTCAGGATCAATGAAATAGTAGGCATGTTGCTACCAGTTGTCAGTAAATTCTTTAAAAGGATCATTTTAAAAATAGATTACTGTTATTTTACTTATAGAGAAGTGGAAGGTTGGGAGGGGTGCTTTGCATGTGTTTTAGGCTTTCACGGAAACCGTATTCTTGAGTTTTCACGTGGGTCATTGCTCTCTTGTTCCTCTCTGCAGACCTTTGGCATGGCTGAGGAGTATCATCGAGAGTCAATGCTGGTCGAGTGGGAGCAAGTGAAGCAGCGGATTCTGCACACACTGCTGGCGTCAGGAGAAGATGCCCTTGACTTTACTCAAGAAATTGAGGTAGTTTACTTGCAAGAGATAAAACAAAAATAAAAATGTGAAATCAAAGAATGTTTATCTACTTGGCTAGTGGCATTCTGGCCCAGTTGATCACTATCTCCCCGTGAAACACTTTCTTCACTTGGCTTGAATTCATGATGCCACATTCCCTGCATTTCCCTCCAGTGTTCCTGGCTACTTCTCTTTAGTTTCCTGTGCTGAGTTTTCCTCAGACTTTCTGACCTCTGCATGTTTGACTTTCCTTGGGCTCAGTCTTTGACCTTTTTTCTGTCTTAATCAGTTCCCCACTGATTTTAAACTTGTGCTTCAAACACTGTCTACATCCTGAAGATTCTCAAATTTAAATCAGAAACCCTGAACACCACACTTATTTAAGTATTAAGTAGTTCCCTTCTTGGACATCTCATAGGCATTTTCAAGCTAAATATGTCCAAAATTGAGTCATAATAGCAACTCCTGCTCAATCCACCTTCTTTTCTCACAGAGGTCCCCATCTTTATAAATGACAATTCCAATTTTTCACTTATTCAGATCAGAAAAACCTCAGATTTCATTTCTGTCCTCTCTGCCCTTCTTATAGTCAGTCTATTTTGCACGTTGGCAAATCCAGTTAACCCTACTTTAAAATATACCACAATCCGCCATTCTCCACCACATCCATTGTTTTTTTGTGGTTTTTTTTGGTACCAGGGATCAAACTCGGGTCCTTGTGCTTGCGCAGCAGGTGGCGAAACCACTGAGCTAAATCCCCGGCCCCACCACATCCATTGTTAACACTTGGGTCCAGACCATTAGCATTTGTTGCTTGGACTGTTGAACTAACTTCCCAACTGGTTGTGAGTCACTAAATCTAGTCTGTACTCAAGGGGAGAGGATTATACCAGCACATGACTACCAGGAGGTGGGGATTATTGGGGCTCTTTTACAAGCTGCCAAGCACACTGGTTTCCCTGATTTTGCCCTTGTATACTGTTACAGTCTCAACACAGCACCTAGAGTGGTACTATTAAAAGACAGTTTAGATTTCTGTCACTGTACTATTCAGAGCTTTCCATTGATACCAGTCTCTCAGTTGGAGCAAAAACCAAGCTCTTGACCATGACACCTAAGTCTCTAAATGACCCAGTCTCATTGCTAAGTTTAATCCTGTATTACTGCCCCCCCATATCTTTGTTTTGTGTGTGTGTGTGGTACTAGGGATTGAATACAGGGCCTCACACACGTTAGGCAAGTGTATATCATTGAGCTACATTCTCAGATCTTATTTAAAAAATTTTTTTTCTTTTAACTCTCTTGAGACAAGGTCTCATTATGTTGCTGAGGCTAGACTAGAATCTGTAATTTACCTGCTTCAGCCTCCTGAGTATCTGGGACTACTGGGGCACGCCACCATGCCTGGCTTTTCCATTGTTCTTATTCCAGCTACACAGGCTCTTTACAGGTAGGTTCTCTGAACAAGCTGGCAAGCTCTTAGAATGTTCTTCCTAAATGACTTATGGTTATCTCCTGATTTCCCATCCTTCCAGTGTTGACCCAGTACCACCTGAATGAGGTCTCCTGAGTCCTTGATATTTTACACATTCATTCACTCATTCATTCATTTATTTATTTTACTTCTTTTGTGTTTGGGATTGAACTCAAGGCCTTTTAGCACTTCTCCTATGTGCAGTAGTGTGTGTTTTATGTCTTTATATTTTTTTTTGATTGGGTTTCTGGATTTTTGAGACAAGATCTCACTGTGTAGTTCAAGCTGGCCTTGAACTCATTATGTAGCCCAGGCGGGCTGCTCCGGCTTTTTATTACATATTGTCTGTTTTTTACAGACACTTAGAAGCTCTGTAAAGGTAAGAATTTTTGTTTGGTTTATTACTATATATCCAGTACCTAGAAGAGTCTCTGGAACACAGTAGATGCTCAATAAATACTTTCTAAACAACTAATTGGCTCTGGCTAACTTTGTACTAACTGGAGTATTAGGGAAATGGTGAAAAAAGTGGTTTTTAGAATGAAAAAATAATAATCTTTTTTTGGGGGGGGGTACCAGTGATCAAATTCTGGACTTTGCGCTTGCAAGGCAGGTGCAGTGCCACTGAGCTTACATCCCTGGCCCTGGAAAAATTAAATAATCTTAATTGCTAGTGTTCATTAGCTAGAGTACTAAGTTGAGGATTTTCTCCTTTTTAAAAATTTAAGTTAAAAAAGGAATGCAGTTATATGGTTCCAGAGTTAAACCACCTTGTCTCCAAATAGCCCATTCATTTGCCTCTTTGTCTCTTTGATCCGTAATCACTATTAAATGCTTTGGGGGGGCGGGTGCTGGTGATCAAACCTAGGCTTTCATGCATGCTGGGTAAGCATTCTACCAGCCCAATTATCATTACTTTCTTATATTCTTTCTAACATTTCTAACATTTTATATTAATAAAAGTATATGAGCCGGGGATTTAGCTCCGTGGTTTCGCCGCCTGCTGCGCAAGTGCAAGGACCTGAGTTCGATCTCCGGTACCAAAAAAAAAAAAAAAGTATATGAGACAATATGTCCTGAGTCTTCTTTCACAGAGTTAGCTAATTATATGTTCTATTTTGCATCTTTCTTTTTTTTTCCCCCTCTTTGTGTCCTGAGCTTCTTCCTTTGGGGGATTTTGAGGCTGTATCTAGGACCAGCAGGAAAGAGTATCTTACTTTTATCTATAATGTCTGCCCTTGTGCCTGCCATACACTTACCATCCTGGTGTCGGGGAGAGGACAGCCTTGGACTTCAAATCCTAGCTCCAGTTCTGAGGTCTTATCCAAGTTATTTAACCCTGCAGACCTTCAGGTTCTTCACTGGTAAGATGGCATTACCAGGGCAAATCAGGGGGACCTGGCCTATAATGGCAATTCCTTACTGTTATCTTCTAAAAAGTAGTCTGAAGTAATTTGGAGGTGGAGATTAAAAATGGTAATGCTACAAACATGATAATGTTAAGAATTTTTTAGGAATATTATCAATGCGTCCCCGTAAGTCTTTTTCCTAGAACTTGTTCATGGGTAGCTAGCATTCTTTTGTATACTGAAGATAGGAAAACCAAGACTAGTGAGGCCCAGGAGTGTTGGCTTCTAGACTATTGCTCTGTGAAGTCTGGGTCAAGGATGGGAGGGTTGGCAGTTTGAGGTGCCTGCAAGTAACTTCACAAGTCTTGGATCTATAAATTTTCTCCTGATTTAAAAAAGTTATTCTAGTAAATTAGTTCCCACATAAGTAGATGCGTAAGTCTTTTGTCTTGAAATTGCTCCTTGAGGACCTTGTCCATTGTTCCTTAGACTTGTAGACTTCAGACTCAAATCAGTGTCCTTGACAAAGAGCTAATGTAAAAGACCCTTGGGCAGCCTAATGTTTCTTCCTTCATTCTTTGTAAATCCAGGCAAATAACTAGAACAACTCATGGTTTAATAAGCTTTATTTTTTAAAAATTGTGTTAATAGGTTGTATTCTGTATAGGGATTTGAAAGTAATTATAAATTGCAAATGAGATGTTCTTTCTTGATTGTTCATCCCTTAAAAATAGACTCTTCTATTTATTAAACTCTTCTTCCTTGACCTCCAGTCCCTTTGGAAAGGAGATACTGATACTTTGCTGTACTGTTTGACACTTAGGACAGTAAATAGCATTGCTGCAAAAGTTGGCAGATAATGGAAACAGGCCTCTTCAGATTATCCATTGGATAAAATGGAATCACCATTTTATGGAAACTTGCAAGTTTTAGCTTTTTTCCTGAAAAAAAAAATATATATATATAAGTGAGCAAATAGTAAACATACAACTTAATATTTTAGTAAGTTATCACAAGTAGAATATACCTAGATGAAGAAAGAACATTTCCAGCACCCCACCAATCCCATTTGTACTTCTTTCTTATCTCTATCCCCCAACAATGGAACAACTATCCTGACTTCTGATTAGAGATTCATTTGTGGAAATGGAGTCACATAATAGGTACTGTTATTTCTGGCTTTTTTTGTGTAACATTTTATATTTTATTGCATGTATATTATTTTATTCCACTCATTCTCTTGACTGAACAGTATTACTGCAATTTGTTTATCCATTCTGGTGTTAACAGACAAATGATTTTCCATGATGATTCTTATCGGTGTATCCTCCCACCAGCAGTATGTGAAAATTCTATTTGCCCATATCGTTACCATACTTGGTGTTTTCTATCTTTTTGAGTTTAACTTTTCTGGGCCTCTGTGGAACCCTGTGTTTTTAGAGGGTTTCTCCACATAATTTCCTTCAAAATGACAGAAAGGTGATATTATCTCCACTTGGTCCACACTCTTCATAAAAAGACTGCACAGTGTAAAGGACAGAAGGCAGGCTTTGGGTTCATGAGGCTGAGATTCCTCATTATGAAAAGCCTTTCTTGAGTAACTGTTGTAAGGAGTGTAGAACACATGTAAAGTCCCTGGCACAGAGTATATACTCTGCACATGCTAGCAATATTAGTGTGGCTATTACTATTTGGTAAGTTTTACCTTAGTTTACTTTGCTTATGTTCATAAGAATCTTTTAAAGGTGTTTTCAGGTATTACTAGGAATGAAATATCTTTAGGCATGAAAAGAACTATGACTTGATATCTACAATATTCTTTTTTGGGCATCTTATTGTCAAGAATAGGTTGTTAAAATCCAAAGGATCATTAGGTAGAAAACTTCAGATCATTCTGGTCTGACCTTAAATTTGAAGGAAAATGTCCAAAGTTCAATATTTAATGTAAAGAGAGGCTCAAGACTTTAAAAAATATTCTTTAAAGCAAAAGTGGACTAAGATACAGTGGTTCCTGAACACCCCTCCCCAAAGCCATTCACTAATAGAAGAGCAAAGAGGTGTTATTAATATCTTTCTGGAAAGTTTTAATAAAGGAAATGATACTTCAATAGTATAAAAATTTTGGAACTGTCCTTAGGATATCATTGAAGAAAGATATAACTAGGAAAGAATTGAAAGATTGTTAATAACTTTTCAAGTTGCATTCTGACTGAAAATGATGTACTTTGAAGCCAGAAGACTTATGGCTGCATGCCCTCATATCCTGCTTCTTGCATCTTGTCAGCTTTAGGAAGAACTCCCTTACTTTATGGATTACAAGACAGGATGGAGGGCTTGAGCAGCAAGGGGTATCTTTAACATGTTCACAACAGGGCCATACATGCATGACTGTCCCATCGGGCAGCTTGAACCATGCAACGGAACTGTCCCATGCTGCCTGATGGGACAGTCATATGTGTACCACTGTGGTTCAAGACAGTCATGCATGTACCACTGGTGATTCAAGCTGGCGGGAATGTGTTATTGTATCTTAGCCAACTTTAAAAATGGTATTTAAAGGTAAATATAGCTACCTCAATACAGTCTGCTGGCTGTGTTTATGTTGGATGTAGTCAGTGGGTGGGTGATTCCTTAATGTATTATCTAGAAAATAACTCTGCAAGCAGTAGGCTCACTAGAAAAGGTACTTTAATTGTAGATAATGATGATGACATTCCACTCTGATATGTGAACTATTCAGTATATGTTAAACAGCATCTAATTTTGGTAATGGACTTTATATATTTCATCAATTCTAGTCACACATCTTTCCTACACTCTTAACATCTCTGAAATCAAAATGTTTTAAATTCAGTGGTGTTTGACAGCATATTTTTCTTTCCTACTGGTGTATAAAGTACATTATTTCTTACCATAGGTAATGTATGAGAGTTGATGAAATACAGTAAAGTATACAGTGACAAGAGTTGAATTTGAAAACCCCAGAGTAGATAATTCTAAGCTATATTTTGTGGTTCTCTGGCAGTTTCCTAGGGTTTGGGGCTGGTTCACATTTTGGAGTTTGAGAAGGATTTCAAGAATACAAAGGGCTCTGTTACTCTTTAAAAGATGAAAAAAGAAAAAAACCCAACTCAGTAAGTCTTTCAGCTAGCTTATCATGTCGTAGCATACACGAATACCTTCTGATCTTGTGCAGTATTCTTTTTTTTTTTTATTAGTATATGTTTGTGATACATAGTGAATACATTCATTGTGGGGATTTGGTACATATACATATCACATGTACATATATCATATCTTAATCCTTTATACTTCCCCTTCCTCTCCCTTATGTCCATCCCTAGATCCCTTTCCCATTTGAAAAAGATCTCCCTGTTTCTTATTATCTTTTATTTTACTCTAATTTATTTATATTTTGGATTTCTCATATAAGAGAAACCATGTGATATTTAAATATATGTGTCCGATTTATTTCACCTACCATTATGGATTTAAGGTACATACACTGTCCTACAAATTGCCCAAATTTATCTTTATTCATGACAGAGTAGTATTCCATTGTGTATAAATACCACATTTTCTTTTCCTGTTGATGGACATATAGGACATTTCTAAGATTTAGCTATTAGGAATTGTGCTGCCATAACATGAATATTCATGTGTCACTGTAATATAATGTCTTTAGTTCTTTCAGAAAGATACCTAGAAGGGAAATAGCTGAGTTGAATGGAATTTCTATTTTTAGTTTTTTTGAGGAATCTCCATACTAAATTCCTTAGTGGTTATACCAGTTTACATTTCTACCAACAATATAGAAGGGTTCCTTTTACCCTGCAGCCTTACTAGGACTTATTGTTTGATTTCTTGATGATAGCTATTCTTTCGGATTAAGATGGAATCTCAGTATTGTTTCATTTTGCATTTAAATCTCTAATGGCCTGTGAGGCTGAACATTTTTTTCTGATGTATTTATTGGCCATTTGTACTTTTTCTGAGAAGTATCTAACTCAGTTGCCTGTTTATTGAATGGAGCTTTTGTTTTGGGGAATCTAATTTTTTTTAGTTTTTTATATATTCTAGATATTAATCCTCTGACCCAGCGATAGCTGACAAAAATTTTTTCTCATTCTGTAGGTTGTCTCTTTACTTTGTTAATTGTTTCCTTTGCTGTGCAGAAGCTTAATTTGTTATAACCCTCTCCCCCCCCCCCTTTTTTTTGGTACCAGGGATCGAACTCAGGACCTTGTGCTTACGAGGCAGGTGGCGGCACCACTGAGCTAAATCCCCAGCCCCTATAATCCCATTTTTTGACTATTCATGTAATATTGAGGTTCTGTTCAGAAAGTATTTGCCTATGCCAATGTCTAAAAGGGTTTTACCTATTTTATCTTCTGGTATGCCAAGTGTTTCTGTTTTAATATTTAGATCTTTGGATCATTTGATTATAGTTTAGTACATGGTAAGAAATAGGGTTCTCGCTTCCTTCTGCATGTGGATAGCCATTTTTTTACCACCTCAATTTCAGCCTGTTATTGAATTTTTCAGAGTTTTTACTGGTAGGTCTTCTTCGTTCCATTTTGGGAATTCATATGTGTCTAGGAATCTGTCCATTTTTTCAAGATTCTCTAATTTGTTGCAGTACAATTTTTCAGTAGTAGTTACTTTTGACCTTCAGGATTTCAGCAGTGTTAACTGGTTTTGCCTTTTTCATTTTTAGTTGCACTGATGTGGATCTGTCTGTTCCTCTATTTTTTGTTAGTTTGTTTCAATTTTGTTAATTGCAGCTGTGATCTTTGTTTTCTCTCTTTATTCAAGGTTTTGGTTTGGATTGTTGCTGTTTTTCTAGCTTCTTGAGGTTATTTGAGCTCATTCTTTTTCTTTCTTTTTTTGTTTTGGCTTTTTTGAGACAGTGTCTTGCTATATAGTTCAGACTGGCTTTGAACACACTGTACAGCCCAAACTGGCCTTGAACACAGTCAGTCCTCCTGCCTCAGCCTCTAGAGTGCTGGGATTATAGGCATGTGGCACTATGCTTGGCTCTGTATGTTGTACTGACATTATCATTTGATTTTTTTTGTTGTTGTTGTTACCAGGGATTGAACTTGGGACCTTGCACTTGTGAGGCAGGTGCCAGAACCACTGAGCTAAATCCCCAGCCCATCATTTGATTTTATTAATTGTTTAATTTCTTCCATGACTCAGTGTTCAGGAGTATGTTATTTAATGTGCAGGTGTTTGTAAAATTTCTGTGGTTTCTTTGTAGTTGATTTCTAATATCAATGTGCTATAATCTGATAGTATATGTGAGATGAATTTGATTCTTTTGTATTTAAGCAGGATTTATGGACTAGTATTTAGCCTGTTTTGCAGAAAGTTCTGCTAAGAAGAATATGTATTCTATTATAGGGTAGAACATTCTGTAGATATCTACTGGTCCATTTATTCAGAGGTTTGGATCAGCTCTGATATTTGTTGATTTTTTGTTTTAGCTGATCTCTTTGTGAAAGTGGAGTATTAAAGTCATACACTATGATTGTGTTGGTTTTGATCTTTTAAATCCAGCAGTGTTTTGAAGTTAGGTACCCTGATACTTGGTGCACTATATTTACAGTTGTTATTTCTTCCTATTGAATTGTTCCCTTAACCAGTACTGTATATAGTGACCATTTTGCCTCTTCTGAGAATAAAATTGTAACTCTTGCTTGCCTTTTGGGGTCCTGGTTAATGGACTATTGTTTTCCATCCTTTGATTTTTAGTTTGAATCTCTTGAATGGAACAGACTGCTAGGTTTTGTTTTGTTTTGTTTTAATCCAGTCTGCCAATCTGTGTCCTTTAAATGAGGAGTTGAGGCCATTTCCATTGAAAGCTATTAATGAAAGATATAGACTTATTCCTGTCATTGTATCCTTTTTCTGTTGTTGACTCCTTTAATTTTCCCTTTGTTTAGCTATTTGCCTTGCTTAATGTGTTCATTCCATCTGACTGGCTTTGTTGGCTTTGTTGTCTCTGTGTAGTATATTCTTGGTATTTGGGGGTGGTGCTGGTTTGATGTTCATGATTGGCATTTTTTTGTAGTGGAATCAATTTTGAAAGAGTTTTGCAGGATATATTAATCTGGGTTGGAAGTTGTTTTATTTTGGAGCTTGAAACCCTTCACACCAAGCTCTCTTTGGCCTTTAAAGTTTGTGTTGAAAAGTCTGCTGTAATCCTAATGGGTTTACCTTTATAAGTGATTTTTTGCTTTTCTCTGGTAGCTTTCAAGATTCTGTCTTTTTGTTGAACATCTGGGATTTTTTACTATGTTGTATTATGGGAAGCTTGTTTTTTCATCATAGTTATTTGGCAATCTTTAAGCCTCACTTACCTGTACATTATTCTTTCTCTATACTTGGAAAGTATTCTGCTTTGATTTCTGTAAACAGATTTTTTTATTCCATATGTGCTGCCCTCTAATTTCTCTGTAATTCCAATTAGCCTTTAGTTGGTCTTAGCATCATCTAGTAGTTGTTGGATTAATTTTTCTTGTTCTCATCTATTTTAAGGTTTTTCTCAGTAAATCATCATATAGTTCCATTTTGTCCTTGATTTCTGAAACCCTGTCTTTACCTTGGTGTTATGGCCTGTGTCTAGATGTCCCCACAAAGCCTCATGTGGTCATAGATGGAGCTTTTTCAGAGGTTGCCACATCTAGAGTATGTGATGCTGGGATTGACTCATGGTGCAGTGCTAGGATCAAGGGCGCTAGGATTAAGAGTGTGAGTGCTACCCATCCTAAGTAGCCTGGATAAGATGTAAGGGATAGAAAGAGCTCTGGTCGGCCCTTGTTGATTTGCTACCTTCTGCCCCCCATGAACTCTTTCTCTTCCGCCATGCCTGTCTGCCCTGCCACTTGCCTTAGAGCCAATTATGGACTGAAACCTCTACAAACTGTGAGCTAAATAAACCTTTCCTCTATTAACTTGTGGGTATTGGGTATTTTGTTTCAGCAACAAGAAAAGTAACTAAGACACTTGGTCACTTCTTCTGTTTATAAATTCAGTTGAATCCTTTATTGCCAAGATTTCTGTTTGGTACTTTTTCCTGGAGTCTATTTCTTTGGTAAAATTGTTGCTATGTTTTGAACCATTTTGGTCAGCCCTTCCAATTTTTTTTGTTTCTCCCATAGCCAGCCACATTGGTCAGTTAGCATGGTAGTTCAGCTGTCTTTTGGGTTTTGTCCTCTTTTGAACCCCTGAGTTTCTTTGTTTCCTCATTGATCATTTTGCACAGTTTAGCTATCTGGTGTTTGTTTTCTTCCTTATTGGAGACCCTTGGATCTACTTTGGGAGAGTTGGATGCCTTTAGAAGCATTTTGTTGCCTTTTTGGTTTTTTGTTTCACGTGCTGAGAGTTGAAGAGAGTTGGTTGTTGATATCAGTATCTCTTTAATTAGGTTCTGTTTTCCAGCGTTATGTTCTTGGCTTTGTCAAGAGGTATTTATCATTTCGGCCTATTCAATTTAATTGTGTTGGACCCTGTCACTGTGTTTTAAGGAGAGAATTTCTGATTATAACCATGTCAACAGATCCAACCATATGTCATTCATAAACATTAAAACTTACTGTATTTGGAAAATTTCACCCTTTTTGCCAATACTTCTTACAGACTATATTATACTGCTTTTATGGTTTGTCTGGAATGTGGAGGGTAGGGGAAGGAAGTGGTATATCATTGAGAAGAGAGGGAGGTAAGAAAAATGTCAGTAGGTAAAAAACAGGAAGTTGGACTGTATTGGAATTTCTGTTTCAGAGTATCTGTCCAGGCAGGAGGAGTTAAGCAGATAGGTAGAAGGGTATTTAGAGATTAAGGGAGGATATGAGTTTGTCAGAACCTGCTAATATATTAGGTAATTTTGTTTGGATCCTCTAAGATCTTTTTGTTAAAGATTACCCTCATATGCCCTTGAGTGCTACTGTTTAAATTTATAGCACTGATTAATTCTTATTTTCTAATACACTTATTTAGACCTCTATTTTTTTTTTTTTTCTTTTGGTACCAGGGATCCAACTCGGGACCTTGGGCTTGTGAGGCAGGTGGTGGAACCACTGAACTAAATCCCTGGCCCAGGCCTCTATTATATTTATGCCATTGGATGGGTGGAGAGGATAAGGGTTAAGGATAAGGGATAAGGGATAAGGCGAGATAATAAGGAAGAGAGGAGGAAAAAGAATAGGGAGGGGAAAAGATAAAAAAACAGGAGAAGAGACATGAAGCAGGTCAAAGGCAAAAACCTTGAAAATTAAAATATAACAACAAAACAATACCAATAAAGAAGAACTAGAAACTGAAAAGAAAAAATGGAAAAAAGAATACACAATCCAAGATGGCCCAAATCAAACAAAGCAAGGATGTAATAACTACAATCAAAATAAAAATAGAAGTCAAAATAAAAACCTTTACACAGTTACTATAGCATTAATCCAGAATATCCACATAGCCCCCTCTACACTGACATCACAGTGTGATTTCAAGCAGCCATGCAGTTTACCCCTGTAGGGCAGGTGGGCTAGGACAGATAAACATCTTTGGACAGAGAGATAGTGAATAGTACAAGGGCTAGTGGCTTTTTGGCCATATATTAGACAGTGAAAGCCCCTGGAGGGAAGGCAGAGAGACATGGAGATGTTTATCCCCAAAAATGATTAAGGAAATTGGATCCATGGGGGCCTGCAGTGGGTCACAGGCCCTGTCCAAAGATGTTTATCTGTCCTAACCCACCTGCCTGCAGAACTTAGTGCTGGCCCCAGGCTTGGGTGAGGGACTCCCCTCTCCCAGGGCCGGGTAGTGGACGTGACCTCATACCATCTCAGGCTTGTCTGTTCTGGCTCCACCATATCACTGTCTGACCTATGTGCCAGTGACTCTGCTCACAGATCCACCTCCAGCCCTTTATATTTGTGCACAACTGGTTTTTCCTGCCCCTTGCAGTCCTCAGGTAGGAGGGACACCCCGCCCCCATACCCACACATACAAAGCTTGCTGGGAATTATGGGTAGGGCACTGAATGTTCCACACAGAGTGCTCCCATTGTATGTGGGTGCAGTGGGCGGCCTTTTTAAAAAAAAATCTGTGTAGGGCGTGGCTTCTCTCTCCCCACAGTTCTGCTATTCGCCAGTGCTGGAGTGCTACCATTTACTAGCCAGCGGTGTATTCCTCCCCTTGCAGGTGCCGGACCACTGTCGGTTACCAGATGTGGGTGTGTCCCACCGCTAGCAGGCTTTGGAGCGCAATTGTTAACAAGATACAGATCCTGGGTGCGTGACAGTTCATTCGGTCCTACAGTGTTTCAGCTTCTCTGAATCCCCGTGTTGAATATATCACTTTGCTGCGCCCAGCTGGAAGGATAGAGTGAGTGTAAGTCTATTCAGTCAGCCAGGCCATCACTGAGTGGTTGGCTCCCTTCTGGCAGTTCAGTCCTCTCCTAAGATGGCATGTAAGCCAGGTCTGGGGTGAAGGGTAGGGGTTGAGAGTACCGCTATCCAGGAATGGTCTGATTTGCCTTCAGATACCCTCTAAACACTGGATTTTAGTTCAGCTGGATTTTCTTTTCATTTATCCTCCCATATCAGACTTCATCTTTTGCCCCCATCTCAAGGTATCTACTTTTCTCCAGTGCCAATTTAGAGCTCTTCACCCTTGCTGCCCTCCCATCCCCTGGGTGGCCATTTTCTCTCCCTGTTTGTTGTTCTGATGGTAGAAGTTGATAGACCCGCCTATTTGGGAAAACTGCTCTCCTCTGTCCCCATCTAAAGGTGACTTCTGGCAATAGGAACATCCTTCCAGTTTCCTCTCAGTTTCATGTTTATGTGCATATGTATACCCTACAGTTCCCAACCATAATTGGTGTTATTGCTTGTGTTATGTTCTGTAATTTGGCATAATTTTTTGTTTCATGTTTTACTTATTTTAGAGTTTTCTCTAGGTTTTCACATGTAGGTTTGTGTCATTTTTTTAATTGCTGTGATGTTTTACCATATGGATGGCCAAAGAACAGGGTCACATAGTCATTAGTTGGGTTCCACTTAGAATCCTAGTTTTCTTGTTCCCAGTTGGTGTTGTATTTTGTTTGTTTGTTCATTTTGTTTTGTTTTTTCCTCTTCCCTTAATAGTGCTAGGCTCATTTAGCCAAATGCAGATTTAACACTTTGGTTCCTTTTTGCTCACCTAAAGCCTAAATGTTCCACTTAGAAATTAAACTTTCTTCCTTCTGTAGTACAACAGTATTTTTTTTTTCACTCTCTACTTATTTTGCAAAGAGGGTTCATTATATTCCTCCTCCCAGTATGCCCTCCATGGGAAAAATTGTATTCATTCTTGGATATACTTTGTGCAAAAGTAGGTGCTAAATTAAAAAGTTTGTAATTTCCTCCTGCCACCCTGTCCTGGGACGGCTATTTTAGGAACACCATCTACTCTGAGAAGCCCATTCCAGATTTGTCTCCAGAAGGCTGCTATTTGTCTGTGTATCTCCGGGCTCCTGGTGAGCATCTTTTCCTTTCTGGCTGTGCCCTCTAATCTTCCCTATTTTTCTAGTCTTATTCCCTGCTCCTTTTATCCTATCCTGCTGTCTCTACTGTGGTGTGGCCAAGCCCCAAAGCAGATAAACTCAGGTTGAAGGCATTTGGAATGTTATTCCCACACAACCATAATGGCACCCACTTTTGCAGCCCCTGGGCAGCCCTGGCTGTGGAATTCCTGCTGAATATTTGCTAGTTCCTCTGCTCAGGAATGTGCATACATATCCTGTGGATGGATAATTGACTTTGTGTATGCTGAAATAGCAGCTTGGCCAAGGGCAGTTGAAGGAGAGGGACTTTTGAAAACAAGAACATTAGACAAAATTAATTTACATGGAAATTTGAAGGCTGAAAACCAACTGCTTTTTAAATGGATAATTTAAAAAATTAGACTTTAAGTACCAAAAAATATTTCTCAAGGCTGTTCAAGGATAGCTCAAACAACCCTGTCCTTACAGAAATGCAGTAATCCTATTCTTTTCCTTTCTCCAACTAGGTTATTGGACTTTGAGTGCTCTGTTCTTTAAAAAGACTGGGATCTTCAGCTTTCAAATAAATCTTTTCCAGAGAAGTGGCTATCTTACACAACAGTCCTCAACACAGTATTACTGCAAACACTCAGAATTAGTCCAGAAGTGGAAAATGTGCTGGTGAGGGTTTCCATTCAAACAAAGAGTGTTCTTTGTAGAAAAATAAGAGGCTTTGTAGCCAGTGCAAAGTAAAATACTTTCTTTTAGGTCATATTCCTGTAGTGTCCATATCTATCCATTGTTCAGCATAAGACTGGTTCACATGCTCAATATAGTTGTTTAGTTTTGGCTTACACAGTAAACCCACAGCTAGCATTTATTGGCCATGTGGTAGGCACTGTACTGAGGTCTTTACTTACTCCTCACAACAGTGCTGTGAGGTAAGCGCAGTCGGCCCTCTGTGTCTGTGGGTTCCACATTCATGGATTCACCCAACTGTAGATCACAGATAATCCAATGGGGAGGGGATCATGTCTTTACTAAACATGTACAAACTTTTCTCTTGTCATTACTCCCTAAACCATACAATGTAACAACTACTTATTACATTGAAGTAGATATTACAGGTAATCTGGAGGTGATTTCAAGTGTACAGGAAAGATTGTAGATTATATGCAAATATTATGCCATTTTATTTAAAAGGCTTAAGGATCTGTAGATTTTGGTATCTGCAGGGGATCTTGGAACCCACACTCCGTGAATACCGAGAATAACTGTACTATTTCTGTATTTAATCTTTATCCCAAACTTATCTTGCAGGTATCATTACTAACCCCATTTTATAGCTAAATAAGGCTTAAAATTGATAAGCAGTATGCTCACGATCACATAGCTAGTAAATCATGGGAGTTAGGATTTTTAATCACACTGTCTATTGTTCTGTGATAGCTATCCTGGGGAAGTTGCCCAAGCTGTCCTGGAAGGCAGGTTGCTGTAATGATGAAGAGTATAGTGAGCTAGAGTGTAGGTTCAAACCTTGCTCCCTACTGGAGGGAACTTGGGCCAATTATTTCACCTTTCTGTGTGCCTTTGTGTGAAATATATATAATAAAAATATGTATTTTTCCGTTATGGAGTTAATACATGGGAATTCAGACAGTGCTTGGCAAATACTAAATGCTCAATTAATGTAGCTCTTGTTATTATCTTTGTACACCACTATATAGAGCACATCTACTTACTTTAGGCTCACAGCATAGCTGTTATCATTTTGGTCATCTCATTTGTATTCAAAGCTGAAAGGGAGAAATCTGAAAAGTCATGCCAGGCTCTTTCCCTCTCTTTTTCAGGAAAAGAAGCTGTCTTCAAATGTTTAACGTCTTGGGTTTACATCTCATTGGTTAGAACTAGGGCAGATGATCATTCCTAGGTATAGTGGAGGCTAGAAAAAGGTATAGTCAATGGTGTGTAGAGGCCATCTCTTGGGCCAACACTTACATTTTCAGAGACTTTGCAGTCTAGTTGATATCATCTCAGGTAGCTAGAAATCTGCCATGGTAGGAATATTTATATCACAGAAACGAGCAAATGCTACATGTCAGATCCCCTTCTCCAAGAGCTAATCATTAAATAAATTTACCTGCACACCTTTGGATATATTTAACTCCATATGCTGATCCGAAAGGTGGCAGGGAATAGAGGTGAGAAGTAGAGATTGGGAATGGGTTAACCAAGCCAGCATCATCTACCAAAGTTAGTAAACCCTTTAAGTTTTTCTAATACCAGTGATTGTTGTAAATCCAAGCTGAGAGGGGCCTTTCAAGGACACCAAGGGCAAGGCCTTCTTTTCACTGACAGGGATCTGAGGCTCCAAGTCAGTGTGCTTTACTTCACATTGGAAAAGCAAGTAGTGAAGTGGCCCTCCTAGGACTTAGATGTCCCAGAGAGTGGATTCATTCTCTAGAACTGAGGGTTTAAAACCCGCCTTTGTGCAAAATTAATCAGTAGTTATTGTCTTAATGTAGACTTAAAATTAGAAATCTCTGAACCTGATGTGACCCTATGGAGTGTCCCCTTAGCTGCCTGATAGGATCAATGAAAGCAGGAGGCACATGGATAAAACTATGGTTTCACCGGTGTGAAGGAGAGAGATGAGGTGGAGGGGGGCTTAGGATTAAAACCAAATATCAGCAGAATGTACTTTTCCACAGATAGTCATTGAGTCATTGATAGGCTTATCCAGATTCCCATTGCTTTTTGTTTTTTGGTACTGGGGATGAACTCAGGACCTTGTGCCTTTGAGGCAGGCGGCAGAACCACTGAGCTAAATCCCCAGCCCCCCATTGCTTTTTAATTAATCCAAGCCCGTGCTTGATCTCCTGTGTTTATGGTTGAGTTTCATTTTATTGAAACCCCAAAATCATCATTTCAAGGAAGTTTTCAGGGGTGTTTGTTTGTTTTTAGTTCTTTGAGAAAAGTTATCACTCTGCAGTTCAGGCTGACCTTGAACTCGCTATGTAGCCAAGGCTGATCGTGAGGTGATCCTCCTGCTTCAGCCTCCCAAGTGCTGGGATTACAGGCCACTGCCACCCCACCCTGTTTAAGGAAGTTTTAAGTAGGAAATAGACTCCTCATAGCTCTGTTACAGACAGAGATATGTTTGTGTGATTTTTATTTCTTCACATCTTCTTAACCAATTCTGCATCTGTCTTTATCTACAGCCAAGTTACATAACTGATGTGGGCCCCCCTGGTCGAAGCGCTATGGATGCTGTTGAGATGGCCTATGCCCAGCAGGTGAGTCTGCTCTCAAGGAAGAGTTAATCCAGGAAATTCCTTGTGAGCCTCAGAGAAGTCAAAAATGTCTTCATGTGAAAGTCAAACCCTAAGGCAAGTTGGGTTTTTATTTAGAGAACTGGTTAACATTTTACCACACAGGCCACTGGAGAATTCTACCAAATAGGGTAATAGAAGGACTCAGATTTAATGAGGAGAAATTGAAATCTGCCCTCTACACTAATCAGGGCATCCTGTTTGCATTGTTGGCATTAGCAGCGTGTACAGTAAAGCCCTGAGTAACTGTGCTGCATGGCCTGTGGCTCTGTATTAACTGAATTACCTGTGAGCTGGTGGTATGATCAGAAATCCTTCTTTCACCTTTTGTTGAGAGAAATTTCCTGAATGCTTTTCTGCTTAGTGAGCATAGTGTACTGAGTGCTACTTAATGTCATTGCTGTCTTGGCAAAGCTCCTGATATATTGGGGGTCATTCTTCTGACTGTTGATCATGACCATACAATAGCAAGGGAGTGGATTGGGGTTCTCTATGGTAACCACAAACTTTCTATTGGATTGTAACTGTCCCGAGGACAGGGCATACCTGGGATTGCCTTTTTGAATAAAATAGTACCAGATGACTGTGTTTTATTATACTTTGCCATTTTCTTCCACAAAGTATCAAGAAGGACAAACATTCCTGTCTCTCTCTCTCTTTTTTTTCTTTTTGTTTTTCTAAAATACTTTTATTGGTACATTTTAGGTATACAACACAATTACATTTCTCATTGGGAATTGTACCTTTACATGATG